>PVJX010002555.1:0-126212 GCA_004027295.1 Dolichotis patagonum | reverse complement strand
TGTCTACCACATTGTGTCTCATTGGAATTTGAATATGTGTGATAGTTCAAACAAATTTTTTTCTTTTTTATCAAAAATGAGCTATTATAATACTCATTGATCATTTTCTGTTATTCGGTTCAGAAAGCCCTGGAATTCTTTCACTAAATGCATGGCTTTATACTATTGTGTTATGTTTGATATTATTGTAATTGAAACTCTGCTCAACTATAGCAGAGTTAGAGATATGGTGTTAGATAATGTTGATGTCCAGTTGACTTAATTTAAAGTACTGTGTTGCCTATGTTGTCCTCTTCTGATCTGCTCTGTACTACCCCCTTTTGTTTTATTCTCTTTTAAATAAAAAAATAAATAAATAAACTTAGACTTGACTCCAGAGTCCATACCTTAAGAACAATGCAAGTTTACAAACAAAAATATGTACAAAGTGGAATTATGCTCTCTTGAGTTATACTTAAATGTAAAATATATCACTCAGAATACTAATATTGTTTCTTCCCTGCAACACTCTTTGTCAGCCATGTACAGTGTGTGACCTCTATGTTCAATGATGCATTTCAATTCTCTATGGGGGATGAATAACTGAGAGTCCTCAGAGGCCCAAGGGAGGTGGGGCACAGTAGCTTCCTGGGATCAGAGGAACACTGCTTTCTATTGCAACGACTGCTGAAGCTTAGAAGTACCCAAAGTGCTGCCTCAATAAACTCCCAGATACATAACTTTTGTTACAGTTTGCTCTTCGGTACTATTCACACATTATATCATGGCTCAACTCTCCTAATTGTCTGACTGTTGTTCTTGGTTCCTTGTTAAACACAACAGCTTATACTTCCTAGTTTCACAGGTATACAGGTTGGCTTTGTCATAATATAAATTTACATACATTCAATTAACAATGAAAATTTGCCACTTTACACTAACATCTTCGAAGTGCCTGTCACATGGGCAAATATTTAAGTAAATAATAATTGTGTTTCCAAAGCAATAATACCAATGTTTCTTATAATATGTTTGTATCTAAGTTCATGTATTATAAGAGGCCTTTTGATTCAGTAAATAGTAGCACCTGCTAAAACTGCATATTTATTTTTGGTGCTACTTTTAGAAGTTGCTCTGCATGTCCTGGAAGGAAGATTGGCTCCTTTAGTGCTTGGATTGTTACTAAATTGTGTGCCCTGTGTTTTAAATCTCCCCATTCCTCAGCCATCTCTCGATGGTAAAAAGAAATATGAACAAAGAAATAAGAGAAAAACAAAGCTTGCTTCTACCTGGCTTTGAGTCAGGGAAGGGGAAAGAGCTTCTGTGAAGGCTGCTATTTATACCCCCACCCCGTAGGAGTATCTTAGAAAGGTGGGGCCTAATCACTAATCCCCTATTGTTCACTTAGCACAGATCTCCTCTTCCCTCTTAAGAGAACCTTCCTTAAAATGATGGAAAAGCTGCTGCAGGGCCCAAGTGTGGAGCCAGGAGCTGGGAAAGGACCACGATATTGTGACAAACACTCAGAGAATGAGTGACTGAATTCCAGACAAAAGATTCACAAGTAAAACCGAACAGCTGAAGAGATGGAGACAGATGGTGGCAGGTAGGTGATGAGCTGCAGGCAACTCACGGCGCTAGGTCTGAGGAGAAGTGGGCTGTCGGAAGGAGTTCTGTCAAGTGAGTGATAAAGCACAGAGAATATAAAACCATCTAACCTCCAAGACCTTTAACAAAGCTCTTCATGAATGTATTTGCACAACTAGAAAGAAGTTCTAGAAGACCTTTCAAGGACATTTAAACAAGCTTTCCTTTGACTGATTCCTGGATTAGCCACATGTCCCTTGGGATGCTCTCAAGGTCTACTGTATGATCCAGTGACAGTTAATCACTGAATGGTAGATTGGCAATGACCAAAACCAAAGGATTGCAGGAATAGTCTAAGAACACCCAAGGCAGAATCTAAGACTCCTTCCACAGCAAGACCCCCACCCCAACCCAGCAGCACAGACTTTTATGCTATGATGTCTTTCAGGAGAAACAAAACAAATTAGATTCTCTCTGGTGTTTAAAAAAATAAGACATTTGATTCACAGAAAACCAATATTTGTTGAAAAGGAAAGGAAAAAAAAGACAATACAAAAGGAGAAAAACATCTTAACTCTTGACAGTAATAAATAATTACACACTTTTGATTCAGTTGGAGAGTTCCACATGTCTTCTATATGTCTGAAAATTTAGTAAGTTTTATCACTAGTGGGCATGCCACAGACTTACTGATTAAAGTAGCACCTACTGCCATTTTATGAAGAGAGTGGATAAACTATGTTCTGAGTACTCAGTATACTCAATGACTGTAAAGCTGTTGTTTTTTATTTTGGCATTGAAGATTCGGAGTCACAAGGAGGTTACCTTGCCCAAGGCATAAAAGTTACATATTTTAACTTCATTGAAAAGTTTTGAACTCGAGCTATGCAAAGCAATGAGAGTGGCTGTGTGCCAATAAAGCTTTATTAACAATCCTGACAAGTAGCAAATCACATTGAGCCTGGGGTTTATTAAACTTGTATCAGATGAGGGCTATCTGATGAGGAAGTCATCTCATTGATACATCACAAAGCCCCTCTCATTCTAAAGGCACTGTGTTCTTTTACCAGTTTTATTTAGAAAATGTCTCTATCCCACGATTCAAGTCTGAAATATTTTAGTTAAAAATGTTTTAAGTAGGCAAATTCTATTGTTAGCAAGATCCACGCATCTGCTCCCTGGTTCTTTTATCATTCACGCATCAGTAGAACCTGGTAACTCATCCAACTTATGGATTTCCAGTTGAATTCCATTTTTTTCTCCAGTTTCCAATTTCAAGTGCAAATATCCCCCTAGCTGGTTTCTTATTACACAGAGCAACCTTATGGCACCTAGTAGACACATTAGGTTAGGGTTATTAGAATTCTCTTCAGGGGGGCATTTCGGAGCATATCAGACGTTATCAAGTCAGTGTATTTGATTAACTACATCATCCCTGCAGCCCTCTGCCTGAATTATCATTTCACTGTCCACATTCTACAAGTCTTCATTTCAGCCTTCTAATTTCACGTGGCTTCTATGTGAGGATGGAGCCCTTCAAGGAATGTCCTAGCACCTTTGCCCTCTTTTGAATACTCATTGTTATCCATTTGTATGATGAAATATATATTTTGAAATTAACACATATTTTTGAAAATCACTTTTCAAATCTAGACAACTTTTTAGTTATGTATCCTTTCTTAACTTAGGTAATTAATAATCAAGAAGATGTTTTAAAATATAAAATATTATAATAATCATGATTGATTATTTCCATAATAGTGTAATTTTAAGAATTTCTTTTAAAAATTGCTTTCCAATTCCATAGCTTCACCCAAGGACAAATGCAAATAATAGCTTTAATAAAGGAGAAGAACTGAAAATAGCTACTATGTTAAATACCTAATAGGTGTCACAAACTGTATTGAGTACCATAAATATGTTGTCATTTTACATGCAAAAACATAATCAGGGAAAGCCTAATAGCAAACTGCAACCACAGTGGGGATTGAGGGTTGTAGAGCAAAGTACTAGTTAGTTGCTTCTTCTAGAAAATAATACCTAGGGTTTCACTTTGACTCATGAGTTTCCATCTTTGGATGTGAGTTCAGGAACTCCCCAGAGCAGGATTTCCCTGGCCAAGTTGACAACCAGGTTACATTATCTTTTTTATTAACAGTTGTTCCAGGTGCCAGGAGGTTTGAATTCAAGAAATCAGGATTTTGATCTAACCTATAATACTGGAGGCAGACAAAAAGGAGGTTCAAGGGACCACTGGAGACAACACTTGATTACAAATGAGATGCAGCCCTGTTGGTAGATCTTTTGAACCAGGACGTCTGGGGAGGATTCAGGAATATATATAAATCTGAACAGAAATTTCTAGTGATTCTGTTGCGGTCATCCCTAATCACATGTTAATAAACATTGATCTGCACAGAACTGGGTCAAATTGCCTCTTTCTTCACTCCTTTGTTCCCTCTGCTACCCGTTCCTCCCACATAGGTTACTTGGAGGTCCTGCACTGGTGATATTAAGGAATAACTTTCTCCTCAAAGCAGGAAAACAATAAAAAGTTTTTAAGCTCAGCCACAATATTGATGATAGCCGTTCCTGTTTTGCACCTAGAACCTGAATCCAAAACTATCCAAAGTTTACCCATTATTTACTTTTCAGACTTATTTTCAGCCATTCCTAGATTCCTGATCTAGCACTGACATACAATGATGCTGTGCACACCTTCATAACATATTTGGTTACTCAACTGCTGTGAGTACTCAACTCCTCAGGCTTTAAACCTG
Source organism: Dolichotis patagonum (assembly GCA_004027295.1). Classification (NCBI taxonomy): domain Eukaryota; kingdom Metazoa; phylum Chordata; class Mammalia; order Rodentia; family Caviidae; genus Dolichotis; species Dolichotis patagonum. The sequence goes on along the minus strand of PVJX010002555.1, from coordinate 121,866 downwards.
GCTAGATCTGGTACCTGAACAGGTTTCCTCTAAGCTACTACATGTTCTATCTAATCCCTCCCATGATTATCTGTTTGTAAGTTCCTTCCACTATTTATAAAATATCCTGTGTTTTCTATGTTGCCTAATCATTCTTTGCTTACTTTCCACCTAATGAACATTATTTCCCTTTGGAAGTCCCAGAGACTTCAAGAACCACATCACCACCACACACCTGATTTCCTTAAATTTTTAGGCTACTGAAAGCAGCCATTACTCAAGTCATTAGCTCACTAACCTCAGTTACTCAGTAATATCAGACAAGGAGATAAACAAGCGGGTTTAGCCTAGAGTCTTTATTCTTCCTTATGCTCTGACACCCAATCTATATTGATTCTACATTTTCTTGAAAACCACTCTCTCCATCCTGGGCTTACTCTGGATCCCTTACTTTAGTGCCCCTGCATTTCCCCCAGAGGCTGTAATCAGATCTTCTTGGCTCCAATATCCCTCACCTCAATGTCTCCTTCAAAGTTCTGGAGTCTGAACAATTTTATAAAGGCCAAATCTGACCACGCTGTACTCTTCTTTTCTCCTTAAAACACTTTAATGTATACACATTGCCAAAAGAATAAATTTCAATATTCATACCACTAAAATGCATTTGCAACCTGAACCCCAACAATTTATGCAAGCCAATCTACAGCTTGTTCCCCATACACATTTAATTTTCTTTAAAGCGAGCCATAATGGGCACTTAAATATGCTGTTCTGCCTGTGGTCTTGCCCAACTCAAATTACTATGCTGCTTTTCCTAAACCTCTACACAGATCCCTTCTTTCTTACTCCTTAAACATATTTTCCACCCATCCCCAGGGTGAAATTTCAAAACCTAATCAGCTTATACCAATCCTCCGCTTAGCTTTCCATGACTTCATGCTAAACTTACTAAACTTTATGTTCCATTCTCGGTTTATATGGCCCTTATGATAGGACTTCTTCCTATTCTCTGCCTTTCTTTAAAATCTCCCACTGACTCAAATCACTCCAACCAAGGTGCCTTTCTCTGTGATCTTCAAGTGAGCCGAGTTCATGCCTCTGTAGCAGAGACTCCACTGGGAACTGTCCATGGCTTTTCCTCCATGCCCATTGTGGCTATCAACCCTTCACTCAGTAATCAATTGTTGCCTCATCAGAAGAGGTTTCTTGATCACACCATCAAACCAGGTGGTTGCCTGGTATTTACCTCTGTTTCCCCACTGGATTTTGTTCACTTCATGTCATTCTTTTGGTTACATATTCAGCCTTAATGTATCAGTATACAAATATATTACACCCCTTCCCATTCCGTTGTAAACTCTTCATTTCCTGGCCCAAAGCACTAGCTCAGGAAGCATTTATTGAGTATCCCAAAGGCTTTGTAGTTCCTGTTCCTTATGCCTGGATTATGATATGCCAAGCCTGGCCACTGAGTATTTGCTACGCTCTCGGTTATTCTTCAACATTTGGTTGTAATTATCCTGCCAGGATATCATCAAACAGCACTGATCACATTCAGCTTTGCCTCTGCTACTATGAACTCTGTGCCCTATTACACCATCAAAGTGGTCCACGATGTTTTGTTGGCATTTCCTTCTCCCTAACTGGATGTTCCTTAAATAGAAATTGAGTAAACTAAAGTTTCTCTATGAATGGGCATATTTTTATCTAAATTGGTAGGCTTTAACCTGAGAAAGGAGGAGGAAGGATTAGCTAAAGCACAATGCTTAATACTTGGAAAATCCTTTAAAATGCTTTTAAAAGACCAAATAAATAAAAGATACTATGAGGGAATTATTTGCATTTTTCCATTTAAAATTTTATGAACTCCATCAGTAGCCGAGAACTACTGCCTATGTATGTTTACGTACATTTCTTAAAATATTAAGTGTATGCTCACATCTACATATCTATTTGGATTCAATTATTTATCCTTCTTTGTAATTTTATACAATATATTTATTTTCAAGAAAAAGAACTTTAACAGTCATTGAGACTCATGATCATTTCTTTCCTCTATTGTTAGTGCCAAAGAATTTTAAAATATCCTGTATCATTCCTTCATTATGAGGATGAATAGGCTTATTTGAGCATTTATTTATTAACATTGCAGGTTCCTTATATTTCTAAGTACTGTGGTTTAAATCACTCTGCTATGTCACAAAAAATGACCTTCGAGTATGGCTGTATCTGCAAGTCAGATAAAGCCAGAAAAGAAAACTGAAACAGTTAGATCTTCTGAATATCTGTAAACTTCAAGGGGATGAATAAAGCAAAGAAGAAAAAAGGGAACAAATGGGGAAAGAAGAGAAGAAATAAGAAATCAAGGCATGAATGCAAAGAAGAAAATGCAAAATCCAACCAAGTGTTCCACCTGGTTTAGATCAAAAGACAGACTGGAAATGGCCTCTATCAACTCAAAGGCCAATTCCTGTTAAAAATTCTGAAGCCTTTGACATTTGTGGCTCCAGGTTCTCTGCCAACTAAGCTAAAATCACTGAGTCTAACTTCAGTAATTTTGGAAGATAATTTGGTTACCTAACCACAAATCTTTAAAACCAAAAGAATTAGAATTAAGAAGCAATGACTCATAGTAACCAAACTTAGTCAAGAGGAATGATAATACTATTTCTGACTAGGAATTTACATTTCAAATCCAGACAAGATAACAAATCACAAAAAAGACTGAATAAAATAAAAAATATAATATATAAAATTATAGAATTGACTTTTCATAGCTAAGAACCTGCACCTCTAGACAATCTACGGCCCTTAAATATTTAAAAATATTTGTTTTGTTTGAGAAAATCTTATAGATTAAAATGTGAAATTAATTAACTAAAAAACAATTGTGATTTTGAATTGAAATATAGACTTCAGTGTAGTCACCGGAAAGCTACAACTATTTTATTCAGTGGTTATATTTCATTTTTAATGTTAAAGTAGTTATTTAACCATATAACTGTACATCATTTGGGCCAATGAAATGATAGCAATATTGATATGTCAAGGGGAAAAAAATTCTAAATGAAACAGCATTGGTTGAGAGTTCTCAAATAAAGTCCTTAGACCACTGCTAACCAGACGTCAGACATCCACAGCTGAGCCTCTGAACCAGTCTGCAGAAAAGCCCTCTCCTACATGCCACTGAAACACTGCTGACTGTGGAGCATTCACACAATAGACCCTGCCCATAACTACAAAGAGGCCAAGACTTCGCCGGGCCCCTCTTTCAGAAGACAATTTAACTACAGCCAAGGCCAATCACTGCTCCTGACAAACAGGTGATGCAATTTCCAGTGCCCTTGCAGTTTAAGGACATAAACATGGCTGGAATTTTGAAATATCTCAGAGCACATTTTCAAAACTATATCGGCCTGTGTTTTCCTGGATTCTAATTAGCCCCAAATAAACAAAAGCATCCCTGTTTTTGACAAAGTTGATTTCATTCTCAATTAACAGATATGAATTCCATCTTTGCTTAAAGCCAAAAAACCTGCCCAGGAAAAAGTACACATTTTGTGATTATATGTATATATATATATATATATATATATATATATATATATATATTCTTATTCACTCCATTTATAAGTTAAAAAAACTAGAAGAAAAAGAGTAAAGGAATTTAAGCAATTGTCCATGTTTTCACATCCAATAATTTTGGGAACCAGAATTTTTATTCAGAGTTGCACAATTTCAGAGTAAAATACTTAACCATTCAGCCCAACAATATTAAGTAATATCACCTCTACATTTTAAAATGGATTTTGTTCTTCTAATATCAAGTATAAGAGGAACATTAGGAAATCAAATAAAGTGTACTTTTATTTGCTACTAGAACTTTTTGAATGTGAATAGCTAGACTTATTAATGTTTTATTTCCATAGGAAATTTCATATACTGAGTATAAAGTAAAACCAAATTTTAAATGAACTGCCTCTGAAAAAAATATAAATTGGATGCCTTTTTGTCTCAAGAAATCAGGACAGGTTTTGATATTCCTTTTTAGCACATTAAATTTAGACAAATTCAAGCAATTCCTTTAAAAGTCACTGTAGGACAAGGAGATTGAAAGATAAACGGTAAAGACAGAGCTGAGTGGAAACAGCTTTCACTTTGATTAATTATCTCAAAAGCCTCAAAGTGGTCAAATTACTCCGCCCTAGATCTCCAATTGTATGGTAGCACTTGCGGTTTAAACAGACTTTGTAAGCTAGTTAACTTAGCCCAAGTATTATTCCTGTAGCATTTCTAAAGGACACTGGGGTATAACTAGGGGTAGAATAATAACCCATTTGGGGGGCTTGTTGGTGGGCTGCTAATGAAAATGGCGGGGTTGGGGAGAAAACTCTGCCAAGACCAGAAAGCTAAGTTACCAGGAATGATATAAACATGAACACCAGCCCTCCAAGGGACAATGCCATCTGGTTCACTGTAGACACATTTGTCAGAAATAACAGGCTCCTGAGATCCTCATTTGCTCTCTTGCTGTGTTGAGAGTGGTGGATTGGAAAAGGCTGTCAATATGGCTCAGAGGTAAACATATTTCTTTTTAGAGGCTACAAGTCTCTCCTCAAAGTAAATGAGGCAGTGACTTATTTATTTTTATTTGACCAATAAAAATTGTGCATATTTGTGGGTTCTTGTATGATATTTTGATACAGGGATGCCATGAATATTTAAAATGAGGCATTATTGAGGATTCTTGGAGATTCAATCCTGTCCCCTCCCTGTCACAGGCCAGGAACAAAAGCTTTCAGGGAGTGATCAATATGCTGAGTCTCCAAACACTCTATTTTTAACACCTATCCCCTTCTCAAATGTTTACTTTATAGAGTTTAAAAAGCATCATAAATTAATTTTTCACATGAAAATAAAGATAGCTATTCATTTCTGACCACCACAAAAAAATGAGATGGGGGAAATAGCTGTGAATAAATGGAAGCTGAGTGAGTTTCCTTCAAGTTCTGTCGTTCTAAAGATGGCAGCCCATGTCTTTCTTCCCTCTGAAATCATTCCTTTTATCATTAGTACATGTTTGCAGTACATAATGGTTACACTCATCTTTGGGATTCGGTAACACAGCTCAATTAGTTTTGCATTCCCTTCCTTTCCCCTCCCTCTCTCTTCCTTACCCTCCCACTACCTCTTGGTTATTCTCAAAGTATCTAACTCCCTGTCTCCTGTGACAGTATCTATCTTTTATTTTGATTTTTGGGGAGGAAGGTTCTCATATAAGAAAAGTCACGTGGTTTTTAAACTCATGTGTCTGATTTACTATCTGTTTGAACAGTAAGATCTGTAGAAAGGGTGAGAAGTGTTCAAGCATTGAACCTTATGTTTGGACAAGCTTATGGGGCAGACTGGAGCCCTCAGACCTGAGAACTCACAGAGAGGGTATTCTTGACCACTTCAGGTTCAAAATTCACCAACAGTGACAGCTGGAGTAGTACACTAATTCTTCACATTTTGCTTTATTTTGTTGCAGTGTTGTAGATCGGACCCAAAGCTCCCTGCATGCTATCCAAGTACTGTGCCACTGACCCACACCTGTGCCTCTGCACTAATCCTGGGACACAGTATGTCCAGCAAAGCTAATGCTTTGAACATGGCTTCAGGAAGGGTACAGATTAAAGCAGTTCTACTGTTTAGGTTTCTAAGACTTCAGGACAGTAGATACCAGATACCAGTTTTCTACTGCTGCTGCACAAAATGGCCACAAAGTAAGTTGCTTCCAACACAAATGTGTTACCTTACTCATCTATATCTCGTAAATCAGAGTTCTTCATTTCCTTCTAGAGGTTCTACGGGACATTTTACTCCCTTTGCTTTCCCAGCTTTCAGTGGCTGCCTGTAGTCTTTGGCTTGTGGCTCCCTTCTGTCCTCAAAGCCAGCAACAATGATCATGGCCCATAGATCTCATTACTGCCACCTCATCTTCTGACATTTACTTTTTAGAACTCTTTTAATTACAGTCAGTCCATGAAGTTAAGTTAGGAAAATCTCCTTATCATAAATTCATCTAATTACCAAAGATTTTTTCTTACCACACAACATAGGATATCCATAGAGATAGGGATTAGGATGTGGACATCTTGCTGTACCTTAATTCTGTTCACCACAGCAGCCGTGCAAAACATGGTCTCAGGAATCACTTTGTCTGAATTAAATCCCAGGGACACCTGGGATGAACAGGTTTGTAAGAAGAAGGGGTCACAGTTGCTTCAGGAGGTGCTGGTACATACTAGATGCACACTTGTTGTTAGTAATACTCTTGTACTTACAGAGATTCATTAATTTCATTAAAGCTACAAGGAAAATCTCCCCATATCAAGGTTCATAATCAGATCCCTTGAGTCACTATTGCTCTGTTATATAACCTAGCCAAGGACCCTCTATCAAAGCATGTGGCCAGGCATCTCTTTTAACATTTCAGTGCAGCCTGAGACAGCTAAGATGTAGTCAAAGAATGAAGAGGGGTCATTGTGGAGTATACAGAGTGAAGCAGTTAACACTTCCTGACAGGCAAGTGCAGTCCCAATGCTGACCAGTCCAAGGCCATCCCTTTCATTTTTATTAATGGATGCACTAGGTCCTGGGAGAGTGGGAAAAGATAAACCAGGTTTCCTTGGATAATTCAGCAAAAGGCTTCCAGGAGATTATGTTAATTTGAGCTTTGCAGGATGCAGCAAGTTTAATAGGGAGGAAGGGCAGAGGTAGAAGCAATCATTTTCAGTACAAAAGTAAAAATGTGGTTCTAAGTATTGGAATCAATAAGTTTTGGATAAAATTCTATGTGTGCGTGTCTGTGTGTGTGTGTGTGTGTGTGTGTGTGTGTGAATCAGGGATAATACTATAAATTGGTGCCCTTTGTAGAGTAAAATATGTCAAAGTTTGATTTTGTCTGCAAAATTACAGGTAGTTCTTGCTTAGCATAAAGCCAGACCTATACTAATTGAAACTCATTAATGAGGGCTGGGGATTTAGCTCAGTGGTTTAAGCGCCTGCCTGGCAAGCACAAGGTCATGAGTTTGATCCCCAGTACCAAAAAAAAAAAAAAAAAAGAAACTCATTAATGTGACCAATTCCTTACTTTGCATGAGTTTCAGTTAATATGTTTCTGTTCAAACAAGAATTTCTGTATGTCTAGCTTTAATCAAGGAAGAAAATAAGTATGGGGCAATCTCATTAATTCATACTACTCTGAAGATAGGAAAACACTAAACAAAATGACTGACGATGAAAATGATCTTTAAAAATTAGAGCAATAAGTAATCAAAATGAAGATGTTAATCTTTAACAAGATTTCTTCATGGTAAAAAGAGAGAAAATAGTATGTTCTTAAATTATGAACACTGACAAGGAATAAGAATAGCAGTAAAATAATTCAGTTATAATGCACTACAAACAGAAGCAAGAGCAAGGAGGTACTCATGCAAACAGCCTACTGTGTGCCAACACTGTATTAATGTAAGAGGTCTTGTGGTTATCACATGTAATACTCATAAAAGTCTGTAAGGTAGATTTTATTAAGTACTTTATATAGACAGACATTGAGATTCAGAGGTTTAAAGCAAACATCTTAGTGCTGATGAAGCTGACTTGGAATACAACACTACACGATTTGAAAGAGTATATCCCATCCATAGGATTCCTCATGCTATGCCAAGAATATTGTCAGGCGGGACAATTTAAGAATATTATAATGCTTGTTTAGGAACTAGGAAGAATTTGTTATACCTGCAGAAACATATATTTCAGTAGATACCTACCACTTATGCTCTATTGTGGATCTCCTTTAGATAACAGCAAATGACTTCTTAGTGGAAAGTCATGGTGGGCTAGCCCCTTGAGACAATTGATAGGTTTTTGGACAGTGTAACTCCCAGTTCAAACACAGCAGGTACAAGGCAAGGAGGTACGAGATGAAAATTGGTCAAAGGCATGTGTATAATAAGGGAAATATATTTGAACCCACTACAAGTGTTGTCTGTAAGAGGACAGAGGTGCAAAAGAATGGTCCATAGTTTGCTAGGGCTGCTGTTAGATCACAAGCAGAGAGGCTTCACAAACAGAAATTTTTTCAGCTACGAAACCAAGGTAAAGAAGTCAGCACTACTGTTTCTTTCTGAAAGCCATAAAGTAGGTTCTGTTCCTCCTTGGCTTGCAGGCTGCTGTGCTCCCATGGGTCTCCCAATAGCTTTCCTTTGTATGTTTCCATCTCCAAATTCCATTTCCTTCTTGGGACAGCAGAGGTATTGGCTTAAAGCTTACCTAGTGACCTCACTTCAAATTCGCCATGAAGATTTTATACTTAGATTTAATCACTACTACGATACTAGGTGAGTACTTCAACATATGATTTATTTTTTGAGGTATCACACAATTTATCCCCACAATACAGAATAAAAAAATCAGAATTCACCTTAGGAGGTTCAGCCGTATAAAACTGAGTCTCCAGTTTAGAATACATAAAAACAGTAATAGGAATAAGAAAACATTTGTGTAAATGGACAATTAATGAATTCTAACTTATTACCATTATTGATGAATATAAATATAAAGCCATAATTTCAACTATCCCTTCACCTTATTAAACTGTTTTCTTCATTTCACTCTATAGTCTGTAATCCTATGAGTGGCTACGGATGTAGATATAGCTATGTAAATACAACAATATAGCATAGATAGAGGGCTGGGGATTTAGCTCAGTGGCTCAAGTGCTTGCCTGGTAAGCACCAAGTCATGAGTTCAATTGCCAGTTCAAAAAAAAAATAGAATATATCTATATATCTATATGTAACTCTATCTGTGAATATCCAATCTAGATATAGATAGATTAATATCTATCTATATCTATCTATATCAATATCTATATCATCTATATCTACATCTATATCTATATAGGTAGAGGTTGGGAAATAATATTCTTCAGTATCACTGGGCTTCTGTTGGACCAACTCATTCCTAGAGATACATTTGAGGAGCAAAGGTAGAGAAATCAAGAATGGAAGAATCTAATGTCTCCAAGTAATACATGCAAAAGGAAGATCAACATCACTGTTTGCTTTCTTAGTAAAGCAAACTGACAGGAACTGCATGTTTTGCTTTTTCTAAATGGTTTAACCTTTCCTTCTGTATTAGGGAGACTGCAGGCCATCCAATCGTGCATTACAGAAGCGACATCGCTGGCTTCTTAATAACAAGGCCTCAAAAGGCTGGCACACAGGCTGGTCAGCTCAGAGTGAGAAGTGAACATTCCACTTCTATTCTACTTATTTTGTAAGAGAAAAGCGATTGCTTTTCGAAAGTTATCAAGTTTTCCTGGTTTGCCTTGTTTTTAGATTAAAATTGGCTGTCAGGACCAAGTTTGGTTGAAATACTATGTGCACTGAGCAGATGGAATTGGATAGTATTCCATGGGATCCCCAACGTGAGAAGAAATGCAAAGCTTCATGTAGAAAACAAGCATCTTAGTAACACTGCCCTGACTTGGCTGAACTCTCATATCACTGGGTTGTGAAATGTCAAAGGACAAAACTGACTCTTTGGGTGTCAGAAGTGAACATTTAATTTAATAAGAGATGGAATATACTTGATGAAAGCAATTAGACCATACTGGCATATTTTACATTGACATCTAGTACGGTGTGACTAAAAAGAGCCTACTATTGTGTTTGACAGGTCAATTATTCATCAAATGGATACAGCAGAAATGGACATGCACATTCAAAGCCGATGAAGCAAAATCTACAATATTGTTACCTTTTTTCCAAGGTCAATGGCTTTAAACATGTTTACTTGATAGAAGTAACTTCAGGGCAGCGTGCTTCACACAAATCATAAGGAGCACTGCAGAAGAGCATTGTGGGAGAGAGAAGGATCTCGCCTTGGAGACGAGGAAGGTCTTCCTTTCAGTGGTGTAAATGTGATTTTATTCTTAAATTTCAATAGGTGTGCAGCAACGAATATGTTAAGTATACTGACTAAAGATCTTGGGGGAAAAGGCCCACCTTAATATATATATACATATCCTGTTTGTATCATTGTAATCCTCAGTGCCTGTCAACTCAGGGTCACTCAAACAGTTGCTAATGGGTATTTACTACTTTTTTTCCTCAACCCAGTAAACTCACTATGGTAGTCATGGCTCCCAGTGACTCAGCTCCCTTATACATAGGGCCCTGACAGAATATTGTCACCTTATAGGGATGCTACCATTAACTAATGGAACGCTGTAGAAATGGTACCATAAGACATCAAAATCTAGGGCCTAAAAATGTACAGTGGCTTCTGCCCTGCTTTTTTTCTTGAAAAACTCTCACTGAGTGAAGTCAGGCAGTGTTCTTGGGAACTTTCAAGCATCCTTCTGGAGAGGCTCACACAGAGAGAAACTGAGGCCTCCAGCCACAACCAGGACCACCTTACAGGTCCTGAAATGAACAGCTTATCAAGAGGCCTTAGTTGAAAGCAATCTCACGAGAGCCTCTGGGCTCAGACAGATAATGACCTCCTGTATTTTTGACATGCAGAATTTATAGAATAATTAATGCTTATTGTTATGTTAAAGGCCATTATGTTTTGAGGTAATTTAGGGTACTGTAATGGATAGTCAATATACTGATAGTCTCCAAGTCTGAAATGATCCCTTGAAATTCTTTAATGCTGTTTACATGCTACCATTAAATACGATCTGGGTGTTTGCATAAATGGGTCTGCTTGCTTAAATGCACGAATATTCCAGGCATATATTCCAATTTGTCTCTGAAAGCGTATTCTACAGGGGAATATTCTTCCATGCTGGGTGGACCCAGGTAGAGCTCATCAATATTTTTGTTTCTCCACCTGGTCAGAAAAAATTAAATCAGCCTTGAAACGAACAGAATAAAGATAAACTATAAAGATTATTCGAATGTTACTTTGCATTCATCAAGTAGCATTGTGACTGACAAGAGGGATTCAAGTTTCTAGGCATATGAAATACAACCCATTGGCCTATAATACTTTGCCAGAAAGACATTCTGGTCAAACAAGCTCAACCCCTGTACAGCAGATCTAGGGATGGTAAAAAAGAGATATATTTCTGTCTGTACCAGTAACTATTTTCTCTCTCTCAACTGGATAGAAAAGAAAAAAAATGAATTTTCAGAAAATGATATAGATAGATATAGATACAGATATAAATAGATGAAATCAAAATACCTTACAGATATGCATTATTAAAACCCATCCAAAGAGCTGAAAGTTCTGAAATTGATTTTAGGGTCCTACAGAAATATTCTAACAAGTATTAACAAGTAAATTTCATGCAACGAACTGATCTTAAAGGAACATTGGCATAAATATACACAGGGAACACTCCGAAGCCACCCCACGTCTCTTATGTGGGTTCATCTACCTTAAGGTTAAACTCACCCATGTGTTTCTTAGGAATAGATTATTAAGATCTGTCTTTCTGAATGCAGCCACATTCACAGGATGGCATTTCCTGCTTACAGTCTAGTTAGCTTTAGTTAAAACCTAGAAAATGTACAGAAGGACAGGTAAAGAAATACGAAAGAGCAAAGGAGGGAGGATGGAGGAGTGGGCTATGTCTTTGGAAATCAAAGTAATAGAAAAGAAAAATGAAGTCAAAGGGAAACCAAAAAGATTAATGATCAGAGTGAAATAAAGCAGAAATAACTGTAAAAATAGATAGCAGGAAGCCAACAGACCTAGATCCTAAACAATGAAAGACCAAACTAAGTCCTGAGAACAGATAAATTAAGGTTTCAAAATAGAAGATATTCCTGGCCCCAAACGCATACACCTCTATCTGTTCCCATATATGAGAGGGGAGCTACTCTACTTTTTTAGTGGACAGAGCTCTAGGAATCATATTTATTTTGTCTCTCTCACACTTTATGCCAAAAGTACAAGTCAATCTGTGGGCTCTATCTAAATCTCCTTGATCTCTTTATAATCCAATCAGTATTTACCCCTCCAGTGATGCTATTTTGTCCTGAGCAGTCATTGTCCTTTGCCTGGACAGTTGAAACTATAAGTTGGTCCTCTTTATGCTATTCTTGCCCTTTATGACCTATTCTAAACATGTGAGTTTTTGAAAAATAGATCAGACTATGTCGCACCTCTGCCTTAACCAGTGCCTCTACATTTCATTTGGCTTCAAGCCCTGCAGGAGTCTGCATGGAAGGGCTTAGTTATCATCCCAAACCTCAGTGCCTTCCACTCTTTCTCTTGCTCACCAGTACCACTGTGATAGTCCACGTTTCCTCCAATATATGGGGAACAGACTGAGCAACACCAGCCAGAAGACTCTGAGCTCAGGACATCAGCTCCCAAGAAGGACTTTTCTTTAGTACCTTTAAAGAGAAATACCTCCACCTTCAGGTTTTGTCTCAAATCTTACCTTTTCCTTATCACATGATTTTCATATTGAAACAATCACTCCTCCTCATAGCTACCTCTACTACGTGCTACAAATACAATTCATATCTGACATTCTGTTCACATTTTCCTCCACTGTCATCAAAATGCAAAACTGTCCAGTGCAGAAATCTACCACTGTACTGTTTACCGCTGTATTTCAGCTGTGTATAATTACTCCTGAATACACCCTTGCTGCCTATATTGCCTTCCTAGGGCTGCAGTAACAAATTACCACAAACTGGGTGACTTTAAACAACAGAAATGTACTGCCCTGGAGATCTAGTGGCTGGTTGGCTAAAACAAAGAATCAATAGGACCTTTCCTTCCTCCTAAGTCTGTAGGGGAGAATCTTTCCTTGCTTCTGGTGGATTGCCAGAAATCCTTGGCAAACTTTGGCTTCTAGGAGTATCATTCAGACCTCTGCCTGCATTACCACATGGCATTCCCCTTGGATGTCTCTGCTTTTCTCCTCCTCTGCCATGGACACTACTTACATAGAATATTTACTACTTTACTGTATTATTATCGCATATTAATATGAAAGATACAGCAATTTAACTAGTGAATGTTTCTTTTTACAAATGAGATCATATTCTTAAGTACTAACAGTCAGGAGAACAATGTATCTTTCGGGGAGACAAAACCCTACCATCTTGTTCAAAATGTTTAGTTAAGTGAGTCAATAAAAATATAAAAGTGACACATGTTCTCAAAATTATCCTTTGCCTGTAGATAAATGTGAAGACCTTTCCTGGTATTTAAGTATATATGACTCAATAGATCAGTTTAAAAACAAAGGTAGCTCTCTTGATAGTTACATTTGAATTTAAAATTATTTTTTACCAAACCTCTTCCTGATAAACACAGAAAGGTGGTGTATTATGTGTTATATTAATACTGTTTACATTACAAAATGGACTAGCCCAGCACTGAGAGAGGTTGAGACAGGAAGTTTGCAAATTTGAGTTCAACTCAGGAAACTTAGCAATTTAGCAAGACTTTCAAAATAAAGTACCAAAGAGCTGAGGATCTCGCTCAGTTACAGAGCATTCCTGGGTTCAATTTCTAGTCCTGAAAGAAATGAAAAGGGACTTTAAAAAAATATAATTATCAATCTTTAGTAAGAGTACAAAATGTAATACCAAATATGCTATTACCAGACATACCACTATCCTGTGTTTCCTTCACTATTAAATGCACAGGGAAGTGGTCCACTCTTTCAGGAAGAAAGATGGCAGCCAAAGTAGATTTAAATATTATGTCAAGGAAGGAAAATGTCACCATGTCCTTGTAAATCTAACAATTGCTGCTATGTTTTTATTGGTAAACAATTTTAATTTCCCTAATGTGCTATAGCTTTGATTCTAAATCACATGCAACCCCAATCTGTTTTCCGATGTTTAAGTAATAAATGATAAATGCATCATAAGTAAATTACAGAATCATTGTTCTGCACCAGAGCTCACTATTTTCTTACTTTTCACTTTAATGACTTTATTTCTCCTTAACCCTGTATTTACATTTATGAAAATGACTTGTATTCGATCAAGAGAAAAACTCTTAGTCCACACTCTATTGTCTGTTTAAACATGTCCAGAAATGGAACCTTTTCTCTGTAGGTCTGGGCTCCTCCCACTCCCACTTTGACTTCTGTTTGTTTTGAATTTGATTTAGTTTCTTTTTTTTTTTTTTTTTGTCAATAAAATCTTACAGGGCAGCACAAAGGCTACCTTTACCTTAAGGCTTCTGTGAAGCTGAATCACCTCCAGGTAATATGGCTGTTAGGGTTTAGATCCAGAATGTCCTTTAGAAAACCTGGGCATTCCCAGCGGTTGCTTCTGGGAGGTGCCTGGACCCAGGGCATGCTGTCCTCTTAGGAGATTCATCCACCAATGCATTCAATAGCTGAAGGTGTTGGTGGAGGTGGGGCTTGGTAGGTAGCAGCCTGGCCTCAAGGGAATTTCTCCCTCCCTATCTGCTCCCTTCTCTGCCTTCCTCCCGGCCACCATGGCTGGGACAGCTTTTCTCCATGCCGGACCTTTTGCTACGCCATTTATACTTTTGCATCTGCCAACCAATGACTGAAGCAACTAAAATGACTGAAACAGTGAACCAAAATAAACATCCCCTTTCAGGTATAGGTGTCTGGCATTACACCACAGTGATGAAGCAAGTGATTAATACATTGGAGACGCTTTCAAAAAGCAACACTGTGACAGAAAGCTGAAATATTAATGACAGGAGGGACACTTTGTCCAGCACTTTCCAGACAGAGATACTGTCTGCCAGTATCTAAGATGCTTTAGGTAATTATACACTATGTTCAAATAAATTTTAATAGGAGTATATTTCCTTTGTATGAGTGTTATTTAAACTTGCTACAATAAGAAAATGTTTCTAGTGTGGACTGAGAATTTCAGCAAATCCACTATAGATGTAGTAGAAAAAGAAGTAGCTCCATTCCATGACCTCACAGATACTGCTGTTTGGGCAACAAGTTAATCAATTTAAAATTTAAGTGAAGGACTCAAATATATGAAATTGGTATTGGGTGTGGTAATAAAAAGTATATGAACATAATAACAAGGATTTAGGAAAATCTAGCAGGTAGGTAAACTAGAGAAAAATTAGTGACTCTTTAACAGTGTTTATTAGAGTCAATCATTCTTTCTTCATGGTTTTTGAATTCTTGCTTTCTTCTCCAGATCTTCTCTGTGTGTATGTGTGTGTGTGTATATATATATATATATATATATATATATATATATTTTAATTTTATTTGAATACTACAGATTTGCAGGTACACAATGACTATGTTCATTGTGGGGAGTAGGCATATTTGCATAACACGTCTTAATCATGTTTCACCCATTTCCCCACATACATATTTGTTAATTTTGTATACTATGATTTATCTGTTAGCTTCTTCTACTAAACTGTGCATTCCTTGATGGCCACTTTACCTCACATTATTTATTTACATGTAGTGACTAAATGATATAAATCTTAGTATATGAGTGGCTCTTAATACATATTTGCTCAGTGACTGAAGACTCCCTCTCCTTAGGCCTCTGACCTTTTCCCTTAAGCTCTAGTATAGAATTATTTCTAGTGTACAATGCAGCCAGCACTTAAAGCGTGGTCATCCACTTCCAAAGTCAGAAATTTGTAACAAAAAAGCAATGTGCTCTGCCACTTTAAAACACATAAATGATTATTCAGATAAAATATTTTAATGTAGAAATAGCTCTTTAAATATTGCTTAAGTAAATATTAAATATGGTGATACCATTGATTTAGAGCAAGCAAAGTAGAAAGAATGATAATGAATATTTATTATTCACTTAAGTTTGATTGGTTCCTATTTGTTACTTGTATTGGATACTTCACAAGACTGCTATCAAGAAGTCCAAAATGTAAATGTAGCTTTTCTTATTACCTGTGTCTGAATTTGTTCAAGTTATCAACACATTTGAGGCCAGGAAAATAAAATAGAAGAAAATAAATGTAGGTGAATTCTGTATAAAATAAATAAAACAAGGCATAGGTACAAGGTCAGACTTACTTTGTTGCCTGTATTCATCAAATATATATACTTATTAGCAAACTCTTTCATTCATGATCTGTTCAGTAATTAAGTACCTACCTACTATAAACCAGGGCATCACCTGCTATGCAAGATACTAAAATAAGTCCCACTTGCTGGTTTCAAATTTTTCTGTCTAATGAAGCATGAAGAATGCAATAAATAAGAGACATGGAAAAGTAGTAAGTAATATAATAGACAGATATGTTCGATGCTTAGCAGTTCAAAATGATTAATGTGGTCTGGAAAACATGGCAGAGAATTATGAGGCAGCACATAAGAAAAATTACAATTTGGGGGCCAGATAATGAGGACTCCAAATAGGAGGTGTGTTACCTTGAGCTATAATGTAGGGCTCTTTACGATCCAGACTTGTTATCTGCAAAGCAGGAAGAATAGTACCTACATCATGAGTTAGAGTGAGTTATAGAGCACAGGAATTAAAGGGAGGTAACATGCATCAGGGATTCTGGGTCCAAGATACAGCATTACTAAGCACATAAAGAATGTTGGGATCCAGGAAACCAATCCGTTATAGGAATTAGAAAGTGACTTCTTTTTAAATTTTGATCAAAATTTTCCCTTTTCAGATGTTATCTGAAATTTTGATCAAAATTTAAAAAGACTATATATATATAAAATTTAAAAAAAAAACTATAGATCAAAAAGGTAGAAATCATTAAGAATAGGTAAGATTAAAACTATGGTGGTAGTAGAAAATGTTACTAAGAGTTCTGAACCTTCTATATGAAACCATACTTAACTCATTTCCTAGATAGAACAAAACTAGTGCTAATTATGAATAGTTACAAAGATTTTCCTGGCTAAATGGCAAATGTTTCAAATGGCCCCAACCTTCTTTTGAGCTATCCTGAATATGAGCACGGAACCGATAATCCTCTACTCTTCTTGCTTCAGTTCCTACATCTGTTGCTTGTTCACCAATGCTCAAGACATAAATGCAGCACGTTAGTCTCTTGTCTTGCAGGGCTGGCTTCCAACACTGCCACCAGTCCTCTTTTTTCTTCCCTGAGGTTCCCCTCCTCTAGAACTGCATGGTGATCAGTGTTTTCCTGAAAAAACTACAGTAATTTAACTGATAACCTTCCTCCTTCTTACCCGTGCCAATGTCATAGCTTCTGGATGGGAAATTTAACCAAGATTCACATTAATAAACTGCAAATGCATGTAAATAGTCACAATGAATGCAAAATAGGCCAAGAGAAAAGTAATAAAATGAAAATTTGGTGAATTGTTGCAAATAATATTGAAGCTCCAACCAAAGATATTAAAATTCAAATTAAAAAGGTAAAAAGTCACACCATCCAAAGAGTGTAAGTCTGCAGACCTTGGTGCCTAATCTGCAGCACCTAGATAAACACTTCATCTTGCCCACATTTCTCAAATTGGGTCTCCAGATGTCTCTTTCCCCAGAGGGTGCTTTTCATGGAAAAATGTGTTATAATTTTCCCTCCTTACTTTATTTAATAAACAAAGAAGTCTAGGGTACTTTTGATAATAGCGTAGTATGCATAAACAGAGTCTGCAGTTGGTCCACTAGAAATACTTTATACAAAGGAAATCAACTTATCCATTATCAATAATCAGGTATTTCTGAGTTTGGGGGTAGAACCTTCAACCTGTTGGACAAGCAGGCAAAAAATAAAACAAAATTACATCTTAAGAAGACATAAACTCTCTTAAGATAGTGAAAGAAAACAGCTAAGTGGAATCCAAATGAATCATCTTCCTGTTTTTTGGGGGGGTTGTTTGTTTTTTGTTTTGTTTTTTTGTTTGTTTGTTTGTTTGTTTGTACCAGGGATTGAACTCAATACCTCAGGTTTGCCAGGCAGGTGCTTAAACCACTGAGCTAAATCTACAGCAAACCATCTTTATTTCTTTCCTTTTTTCTTTTCTTTTGTATGGGGGATTAAACTCAAGACCTTGCACTTGCCAGGCAGGTGCTTATACCACTGAGCTAAATCCCCAGCTCCCATCTTCCTGTTTAGGAACCATCTTTGGCAAATAGCTCTCCATGGACTGAAGCCAGGGACCTTGCAACTTGGCTATAAGTGATGAGGAACTTGCTCTCCATTACTGTCCTCAAACAGTTAAGGTTTCTGTATTTTACTTCACTCACATGGAAGACACATGTGTAGCCTCAAGCCATTGGTAGATCTCTGTCAATCACTATCACCCAGGTAGCAAATGGTAGGTAATGGTTCACAGATACACAGATAGGGTGTAATTAATCATCTTTAATGGTTTTACCAAACTGTTCTTCAGTTTATCTCCGGGGTGAAACAAAGGACTCTACAAACATGTTACTTGAGGTCAAAATGTATAATCACATTTTGAATACCCATCATTCAATTAAACCTCAAATGAAAATAACTTTATTAAATATATGGGTTCATCTTTCCAGGGTAATATAAAAAGGGCAACCCAGTCCTGGTTTTCCAGCTGTGAGTGAAGGCTATGCCTTTGAGTCATTATGTGGAGCTTTTTATAAAATCAAATCATGTATTCATAATGTCTGCTAATTTAACATGCTTAATTATATCTGTGGAACATGACTCCTGCCTATAAAGGAATCTTTTCTTAATAGCTGGGGAATGGAACCAAACTATTTATGAAATAAATTAGTTATCCATTTTTATAACTTTTGAAGTACCAAGCATAGTCCAAATAGCATCAATTTTTAAAAAAATGTTTGAAAATAATGTGTTATAGTAAAAGTGAATATCATGTCACAAGTGGAGATGTGAAAGATGTTATCTGAACTGCAAGGTAGGTGCTAATTAGAAAATATCAAATCAATTTTTGAATATGGCTTGTGCTTTTTATTTCTGATACCCTTACAAAGAACTTAATAACCAAGAAAACTTTCAAATGCTATAGCTGAAAACATTTAATCATTCATATTTTTGTGTGAATATGTAACATTGACGATGACAGCTGCTACAGACATTATGTTACAGCTGAAGTAGGACTGAAGGAGTTTAACATTAGCCAAACAAAATATTAGCATCAAGTCATTCCTTGAGTTCTAAACAATACTAGTTTCCAAACCATTTCAGCTATATTTTTGCACTGAATTAATTTGAAAACACAAAGTCATAAATATTATAAATTAGACAATATGGGTCCTTATTTTAAAGATTAGGAAAATGGAATCAGAAATACTGAGTGGTGCACAGATAGTAAATTCTATCTACAGAGTCAAATCTGACTACTGAGAAGTGTGACTTGACCAGAGGGTGAATAACAAGATTCTCGCCAGAGGAAGTACTGAACACAAGGCACCCACTATATTAAAGGATATTTTACTTGTGAGAGTTTGCACTTATGCTTGATTCCAACATCTTTCAAATGGTAAGATTAACAAGTGAAATAAATCAGACAGAAAGTTAAACATTACATGGTTTCTCTTCTATGAGAAACCCAAACATAAATAATTTAACAAGCAAAATAAATGTGGTAGGGAACAGAGACAGATGTGGAAATGGAAGAGGCTTCTGGGTATGCTGAGAAGCAGCAAGATGGCCAGGTAAATGATTAAGAAGCAATATATGTAGGTACTAGTTCCCCAGGATGAATGTAATTATTATGTAGCATAAATATATACTAAAACCAGAAACAAATAAAATTGTTGAAGTAATTTGTAGTTCCAACTCGACATCTATCAATTAGAGATAACAATAGCACTGAACACCACTGGATATTAAATACACTAGGGAAGTTACCAAGCATGGCACATAGTAGGTGCTTTCAGGATATGACTCACATTCCATGAATAAATCTAGGGTAACAGAATTGTTGTCACCCAGCTGTGGAGAAGAGAGGGCTAAACTTTTAGCAAGGATAATAACCCTTCCAAGTGCCAGCAGGAAGGCATCAGGATGACAACTTACAACATTCATCTTTTTCTCATTCCTAGTTCTTGAGCATATGATATTTCTCAAGCTTTAGTTTAAAGTTTTACATTTAGCCTCCCCTGCGAATTTAAATTCTCCTACCCACCACTGACAAAATCCTTGCATTGGTGCTGGGCAGACTTCAAAAGCTACCTAGAGACCAAGTTAAGAAAAACCACCTGTGAGTTACCCAGTGTCCTTTCTTTGTGGAGTGGTGTTCAGACTGACCCAAAGTATTTACTGAGACAGAGAAGAATTTTAGTAAATTCTGTTTCTTCACCAAGAGGGTGAAGAAGGAGATGATTCTATATATGACCATATAGGCTTAGAATCTGTGCAGAAATAGCCAGTCTCCTAGAGTGCTCAGTTCACATGGCACTGATTTGTCCATCTTCTCCCCAGAAAGGTGACAGATAGAGCTCAACCTTTGGAGGAGATCAAACCCTGCCTCCAACACTTACCTCTACTAGTTGACCCAGGAGACTTCAATTCCCAAGTCAGTTTCCTCACAGACAAACTCAGGAACATAACATGTGCCTAGTTTATATGTTTTTCTGAGAGGAAAGGAAGTTATTTCTCATCGAGCCTCTTCATTGCATATTTTCTAGAATGTACCTTTGTTTCCCCCACTTACAGAACCTAGGAAAGAAAGAAGATACTGCATACATACTCGCACAGTCAGGGAAAATAGGTACATGGGAAATAAATGACCTTTAATATCCATTCTTAACCTGGGAACAGATGACTCCATGATTCACACTGTCTTGTTTAACTACTCATAATTTGTGCAAGACTCTGCTAAATGTCAGCCAAAAGTAAATTATCTGAAATAACCAAATAGTTGACATAGTTCACATCTTAGTAGATAAGAATTCTGACTCTTAAAATGTCAGTGTCAAAATCTTTGAAAATAATATTCATTTTTTTCACTAGAGTCTTACACAATGATGCATAGCTTTGTTACACGTAACGGAGGGAAGTATAAAGACCCCAAACAGGTAGTATGTTTCAATAATAAGGAAAAATAATAAAGTAGAAGATTCTTTAACATGGTGATTAAGTGTCAACTCTTTTTAATTCATATTCTTCCCACTTCCAGTGCTTTGATGGGGTTTGAATGACTCTAACATGTCAAAGACTTAATAATCACTCGACAATACTGAAAATGACTGAGACTAGAGTTTTCCTTCTGCTCTCTCCGAAGTTGCCCAACTTTGTGAGAAAATAACTGACAGAATGTGGCAATTAAGCCATACTCACATTAGACAGGACTCCAGCTATTTTTTTTAACCAAGATGATTTGAAGTTCCAAACTTTTAAGTAGCAAACCAACAGTGGTCTCAGGAAGAAACTGAATTTTTAAATTAATGATCGTGTTTTGCTGGTTCTCCTTTACTGAGCATTAAAATATTGATGAAGATTAATATAATGCCCAAAACAAGAATAATAATTTACATTAAATAATAATATATTCTTTACTCTGTATTTCCATCTCTACATCTGCCAGTTACCGATGATTGCACTCGATGCCACTGGATTTTACGGATGCTAAACATGCTAGGAAAGCCACAAAGCACAGCACATAGTAGGTGCCTTCAGGGTCTCACTAGCATCCATTAATAAAATCTAGGATGGCAGAACTGCTGCTATCCCAGTTGTGGAGTGGGGAGAACTGAAGCTCAGCAAACTTGACAACTTTCCAAGTCCCAGCAGGGAGGCAGCAGAGAAACCAGAGTATGAATCCGTTCTCTGATGCTGTGTACTTCTCTGACTCAAGGCGCTGTCATGGGCAAATGAAGAAATCTGGCTGACCCACCCCACTTCCGCAGTTACCATCACTGAGCTTGTCAGAGTAGTGGGCCCTAACAGAGATCTGCCCTGCCTCTCTGAGAAACTCGCTGAGGAGAGAAGTAATTCTGACATGCGTCAAAGTTAAGTGTACTCAAGTCCAACCCTTCAAGCTTTCCAGTGACTAAACAATAGAAGAAAAATGAGCCTGGCTAATACGTGAAACTAAAAAGTCACTGTCTCAGTAACTCAGCAAATCATTATAATAGTCACACACAACTTTGTAACGCCAGAGATATCAGAGTTTTCCAAGCCAGTTCATCTGAGCCTCTCTTGGCTGGCAATGAATATTTAGTTGGTTAAACCAGCAAAAGCTTTTGATGCACAAACAAGGAGCTAGCGCTGCCAGATCTAATAAATAAGAACACAGGCTCACAATTCACTTTCAATTTCCTATAAATATGCAGTTGTTTCACACTATTAGTATAATAAAAATGCTGCAGGATACATAATTATACTAAAATTTTATTTGTGATTTATCTGATACTCAATTTAAACTGGGTGACCTGAATTTTATCTGGCAGCATTAGCAGGGTACTATTTTAGAAGATTTCTTTCCAAATCTGAATATCAAAAGGAGAAACTGTTACTGGCTGAATGTTTGATCAATGCAAAATTCATATATTAAATCCCTCAGATCCACTGTGATGATATTTGGAGACAGAATCTTTGAGAGGTTAGTGAGGCTTAGAACTCAAGAGGTTGAAACACTTATAATGAGACCATGAAGAACTTCATAAGCCGCGGCACCAGAGTGGTTGATTTTTCTCTTCCTGAGAGTTCACAGAGAAGTCATAGAAGCCCACAGCAAAATGGCAGCTGCCTACAAGACAATAAATAAGGTTTCAGAATTAATTCTGCCTTGCTGACACCTTACCTTAGGCTTCCCATTTCTGGATCTTTCAGAAACAAATTTCTCAAAGCTGCTCAATTTATGGGATTCTGTCATTGTAGCCGAATTACTGCAGACAGGAGTACTATGCAACTGCCACCCCATCTCCAAGTCTTCACCCACAGTGGTATAAAGCTGAATAGATAACTCTTGTCTGCCTAAATATCTGAGTAGACATGAATTTTCCTCTTTTCTTAGTAGATAGAATATTTCTTCTTTCCTAGTAGATAGAATATTCAAGCCCTAAAAGAAGGTGTGTGTGTTCCATTTCCCTGCTAACTACAAAGTCTCTACATGGTCAATCAAACTGACCTTCCCTACCTTTGCTGCCCATTTTTAAAACTAGATTTCATTTGCCTTTTCTCACAATTGTATTCTTCCAGGTTCCTGTCACTATTATACAACTGTCTTACTTATATAGTATCTTCATTTTGAAATCCCACCAATCACAGACTTTTAGGAAGCCCATGCCTGTTCACTATACGACCCTTTTCCTGTTTCAACTTCTTAACTTTTGTTTTTTACTAAACACAAGGTTTAGTGAGTCAAAAAAGACCAAAAGCAATTACCCAAGGCTTGTGGCTAAACATTGAATTCTCATTTTCCTCTCTTCAAAAGACATTCAGTATAGAACATTTGAAAAATTCAGCCTAGGGTTCCAAATTCTTTGACAAATTTGTGTGTAGTTACTAAAATCTCTACTTTCAGGTGACAAGGGGACAGCTCAGCAGCACAGTGCCTGCCTGGCAAGCACAAGGTCCTGAGTTCCATTTCCATATGCCTCAAAAAATAAAATAAAATCTCTACTTTCTTAAATAAATGTTCTCAATTACTGTAGCACACACATATTGATCTAGAACTTTGCAATTATTGCATTTTAATCTCAACTAAGCAGTTTAGCTCTTGATAATAAACTATTTGTTTTTCTTCCTGACACCTGACACTTTTCCTGCTCTCTCCCTCCTCCTTTCTTCCCTCCCACCTTCTCCTTCTCTTTCTCTTTCTCTCTCTCTCTCTCTCTCTCTCTCTCTCTCTCTCTCTCTCTCTGTCCCTCTGTCTCTTTTTCTGTTTCTGACACACACACATGCATACACATATGTATATGACTATTAGCTCCACCTATTTTTCATTCACCTTTAAATATAATTAGAGCAGTGCCACATGAATAGCAGTTGCTCAATAATACATCAGCTATTGATTATCTTCTGACAGCATTAACTGAGTCATATTTAATTAGTTACAATTTTTGAAATTATTTCTGAGTTTTACTATATTATTAGACTCACTGAAAAACAAGAGAAAGATTTGCTGTGAAAAACAGTACCCTCAATGAATTTACCATAAAGAACTTACAGAACTGTAACATAGAAAGAATTCTGATTTAGGAAATTTTCTTTAGGCTTTCTGTATGTTGAACTTTTTACTCTGAAGTTCATTTCAGTTTTGGTCCCAAGCTGTAAGCACATCGTAATTTGCATGCTCTAATAGTCATTGAGTATAATAAGTGTTGGTCATCAATAAACCTATTCAGGTTACGATAATGCCATAGGAAATGTAAAATTATATAGTGGAAGTTGAAGGGAAATGATACTTGGGAGAAAAGGATCTCTGAATTATGCAAAGAATGAAATTTACTCAACTTTTAAAGATGCAAAGGGAGAGAATATGTATACAGTACTGCTTGTGTAACGGACTTGAGCTTGAGTTTTTCCCTCGAAAATAGATATATTTTACATAACAATGCTCTGTATTGGTTTATTTTAAGTCATATGTGCAAGGTTCCCTCTGTAAGTATTGCTTACTTTACTTCATTTCAAATTCACTACTGAATTCATGGATCCTTGGTGGTTTTTTAGGAAAAGATATTTCCCCAATGGCTACATTTTACTTCCTCTCAGCCTGTTTCTTCACCTCCTCCAAAGTATAAGTTCTGTCTATCAAACATGATTTAATGAGATAAGAGTAAGCATGTTCCTGGTGTGTGATTCTCAATTCCCTGCACATCCTTCTGTCCTGCTGACTTGCAATCATCCTCTTCCTAAGCCAGAGGCGCTCAAAAGCAAGACCTGGTTATCAGCCTCACTGGGTCTCCATGCCAGCACAGGGCTGCTGTGTGACACATGCTTCACACAAACAAACTGATACAGACTTTAACATGAGCCCCGGAGAGCCCAGTGACTGAGAAGTACAAGAGGAAAGAAATAAAGCACTCAAAGGCAAAATTCCTGCAGACCTGCAAACAAGTTTCCTTCCTGGTTCTACACTTCCACTGAAAGTTTTCTTTCACCTAAAGGAATATCACTCAGGAAAGTTCTGCCACCTTGATATTCCTTCTAATGATAACCATATTTACTGTAATCCTCTTTCTAACTTTTGCAGTGCTCCTATGATACACCCAGGATACCCACAGTAATGAGTAATACATGTGATATATACTTGGATAAACAGAAAATTATGCTATATTTAAGAAGTCACCATGTAACTTGATATTATAATGATTATACCCATTTTTATTTGCTTAGTACTTACAAGTACACAGCACCTTTTTCTATAAATGATGTTATCTGCAATGGCTCACTGATTTTTAACTATACAAGTATGACAAGTATGCAACACTAGAGAATATTTGAAGTTTGGATGCAAGAATTAAGGAAAGCAGAGTTTCATTAAGCACGAGACAATAAAATTTGATTTTCTTATTGTATCGCCAAGATGTTATGGGAATCAAAGGCTGAGAAACTAAGCAGACAAAAGAGGCAAATTGACGTATGCCAGAGGGATTTATGAATACAGTGGGTCCCAAGAGTGGTAGAAAAGAAAAGCCCGAACTACAAATAGATAACCTATTTCAAATGAAGACATATTGTGTCAATAGCTGTCAAGATGAGGCTTCAGCATTTAAGCATCCCCAAAGAATAATAAATCAGTGATCAACTCCACCAGATGTAACTGACTGTATTGCATCACCGAGTCTAACGTACGTACAAGAAAATTAGTCGGGGGAATTAACTCGTCTAGTTATGGCTCCTTAAAGAAGCAATAATACTAACTATTCTCAAAGCAACAAGAAGGCTGGCAGCAATAGGAACTTTAACGTGAAATGTCTTTATTTGATAGCCTCCTAGAGTCCAATGCACTGCTAGTGTACTTTGCCTAAATATATCACCGACCAGTAAAGGATTTGCTATCATATTTTTACTACCAGAAAGTGCTAAGATGTCTCTTTATGAGACACGAGAACAATAGGAAAATGGTGCCATCATGAAGATAACTTTATAAAAAGTTCTCTAAATTTGGAAATAATGAGATACCTATGGAGGATTTAGATTCTTTTAACTGAAAATGCATAGAAAGCAGTGCTCTTATCCCTGTAGTGTCTAGCATAGTGCATGCACTCCTTGGTCCTGGGCAGATCTGGTATAAGAGTTTTCAATATTTCCATGTTAACGCAACATACGTTAGGTAGCTTTCAAAACCACCTCTCTTCTCTCTCATCAACATATTCATCTTCATATCATCTAAATCTTGATCATAATTCATGTTGATCACTTACTCCATCCAGGTACTAGGCTTATTTTACCACACCTTGACTCTGTTGGTTTAGTTTCAGACAATCCATGGGCCCAGTTTTATTGCCATCAGTGCCTAATTTTTTTGTCTCTCACACGTCCCTCTTAATAACAGCCATGATTTGAGAAAAGATCCAAAGAAATAATGAGTGCAAACTTTTCCTATTCAGAATCCTTCAATTATATCCTCTTCACTCAACAATCGATTTCTCACTAGATTGCATAAGACAGCAAGACAGAGCCCAAATTTGTTGAAAGTCTCCTCTGGTTTCTGATGTGTAAAATAATATTTTCTGCTATTCTCTTCATACCTATCTTTCAGAAACAGAAAATCCCTGGTTGCTATGAACACAATGTGGTCTTTAATACTTCCATGTCCTTATGCATGCAGTATGCTCATTCTGAAATGGCTTCAGACTATAGTTTATCTATCTGGTGACTTTCCACTCAGACTCTCAAGCATGACGTATAATGTTTCTGTACTAGTTGGCTTTCCTTTGCTGGACACAATGACCAACACTCACAGCTTAAAGCAGAGGTTTAACTGGCTAACATCTTCAGTCTATCAGTCTAACATCTTCAGGCTGGATCACAACAGTCATCAAAGAGAAGCAGGTGGAAGAGCAGTACTTCTCAGCTTATGGCAGCTGGGGAACAGCAACAAAGAAAAACTGGAAAGGGACCCTATATAGGACCAAGGTCTCTAATCCATGACTCACCCAGAGTATGCTTCTAATTTGCTCAGATCTTCTTAATCCAATGAAGTTGACCTGTTAGGATTAACAGCCACAGTTCCCTTGTGAAGTTCCCTTTGCTATCTTCAGGGAAATAAATGTACTACTTCTACATCCTACTCGTCCCTGTTGCTCATATCAAAAGTTACATACTCATTTGCTTCATGTTCCTTTCCATTACCAAATTATCTGAGTATCAAAGGCAAGAACTTAGTGCCATTTATTTTCCTTTCTTTAGAATCCAGTTTGAAATCTGCCTGATAGTAAATATACTGTAGACATTTCAGCAGTGAATACTTAAGAGAAAAAAAGTAATTCAAATATAAGCCATGCTTTTATTTGACTTATTGATAACTTTAACAATAAAAATCCCACAATTGTATCTTATAGCCATCAGTCAAAATACACCTTTATTTTATAATTCAATACCCCTACTTATATGCCTTTGAGAAAAAAGGTTCCTAATTCTCTAGTTATTTAAATGGAGAAATCTTCTTGAAGAGTAGAATAGTTATCACTGCTGCTCAATAAATTCCCACCCCTTAGAATTCCTGCCATCCTCTGTAAGTTTCTCTGAATTTTTTATGATCTCACTAGGAAAATCCTTCAAATTTTAGTGATTATAGAACATAGATCACCTTAGCTAGCTAGCTAGCTAGCTTGCTTGTTTGCTTTACTTCTTTCTTTGTTTCTTATTTTTCAGTCTGTTTTGCCAACTAGCAGTGATGAATCTGCTAACATAATGAGTCCCATGCTTCTTGACATTCTGTGTTTTTGCTGAATTTTAGTTATCACCAGCCTACACTTCCAACTCCACTAGCACATTTCTACACAAACTTCTAAATTCTTCCTTTCTAATAACTTCCTCTTTGTCTTTTATACAACTGTTTTTATGGATACTAAATGGGATCCATTCAAGAACTATCTCCAGACTAGTTTACAATATCCTGACCAGGCATCATGGGAAGTGTAAGATATACAAAGAATGAGGTAAAAACTGTGTTCTTGTGGAGGTATCAGAAGATAAAAGCTAACAAATCTCTAAGTGTATGCATTATGAAATACTGAAATTTAAAAATAAATTTCTTTTCTCTAAAATTGAAAGTAAGACATATTTCATTGATTTTTATGAAGCCTATGAAAGTCACCCAATTGATAACAAGATTTTCTCCCAGCCAATTATTGTCTCTTTACCTAGTAGAGTATCTCTTACTGTATTGAGAGCCACACATCTTTTATTTTTTAATTTTTTTATCGGTACCGGGAATCAAATTCACGACCACGTGCTTGCAAGGCAGGCGCTTATGCCACTAAGGTAAATCCCCAGCACCAAGACTGACACATCTTTTACTGCACTTTATATAATTCAAAGAACTATACACTAAAAATAGAAAACATTGGAATTAAAAGAATTCTCAGAGATAACTGAAAATTTCTTATATATGTTCAGATTTTATAAGTTTATGAAAGATAAGTGAATTCCTCAGGTCACAATCAATGTGATAAAGAAACTGATGTAAAAATAAAAATACAGTCAGCAAGGTTATGATACACCTTTCACCTACACAAATTTTCTTTAAAAATTTAAATGATATAAATGTACACCTTCGGAGAATCAGAAAAATGATATTTTTAGAATTTTGGAAATTAAGGGGACATGAGTTCATCTATCTAAATTTTCTCATAAAAGAA
Organism: Dolichotis patagonum; assembly: GCA_004027295.1. Taxonomy (NCBI): domain Eukaryota; kingdom Metazoa; phylum Chordata; class Mammalia; order Rodentia; family Caviidae; genus Dolichotis; species Dolichotis patagonum. The sequence continues at coordinate 93,178 of PVJX010002555.1, read as the reverse complement.
TAAAGCTAAAAGCCTAAAAGGATTAAATTACATTCCTATATTCACAAAACTGGTTTGACAACCTTGAATCAAATTTTAGAAGCATTATGTCACATTTTTAAAAATTCACATTTACAGTAATTTAAAAATTGTATATGATACTAATAAAAATATTAACTGCTATCTGTATCCAAAACTAAAAACAGAAACTTCAAAATATGCTTCAATATTCAAGTTGCAAATTTTTAGACAATTCATTCAGGTTTGCCAAATCTAAAACAGAAGAGAGCCAAGGCTGGGAAAAGTAGTCATCTAAAATTCCATCTTCTTTTGTCAAAGCAATGCAACATATATGTAAAAGTTATTTTAAAATAAATTGTTTTGACCGATTGGTACCTTGGCCTGTAAAAAAGGAGGTCATGAATCCAATGCCTTCCCATACTCATTGAAACTTATTCAAATCACTGCAATAGATTTTCTGCTCTTGGGAAATGAGTAAATAAATGGCAGCTCCCTTTCTAATGGCAATTCTGGACATTCTTATTAAAGTTTTGTGTAAGTGCCCAGATACATTAAATCACCCCATTATTTTCCACCCCTCCAGACAGCCAAGAGTTCTAGAGAAGGATGCTGACTGCAAAGGAATCAATCATTTGAATGTGCTCTTTCTAACACAGAATGCTATTGTTTAATTGAATTTAAAAGAATCAGATACAAATCTGGACTTGAATTCAAAGTACTTGACAGAGCTATGGTCAAGAAATGAAAAAAGGAATGATTTCCGACAGTGGTTACTTAAAACTCTTGAATGAAATGTTCTATCCATAAGGACAATATTTTTGTTCTTTGAAAAGCTGCATAGATCCAGGGAGCCTTAGAAAAAGTTTTATGTGGTACTTAGAACCCTGGTGTGGGATCCCCATTTGTCCTGCTGTGTGTCAGACAATGCAATATCCTATTCACATTCACTGTGAATCTCTCAGGGGACCACTTAAGAATTCTCTCTGTAGAGGTAGAAAGTTCACCTACAAATCCCAAAAGAAGGTACCTAACCTCAGCCAAGTCTTTCAGTCCTATCTGACTTTTCTTTCTATTGGAAACTGTGTAGAACAGAGAAAATAATTGATTTCTTCATGATGGGATAATGAGAAATAATGATGACACAGACTACTACCCATGAGCCCAAAGCAAAACTATAAATTATTTAGCCATAGCAACCCAGCAATAGGACAAGAACTATGAATCCAAGCCATTGATCCATGGTGTCATTTCAGTAAAAGAACAATGGAGGAGACTTTATTCATAAATATAAAGAATGGAACTTGGAAAATATTTGATAATAGTTGTTTCGGCTTACTATTGTTACTTGCAGTGGAACAAAGAACTGAATAAATGAGTAATGATGACAGCAAATATTTGGTATTTTACATCCACTTTAAATCTCAAAATAACTTTCTAGGTCGAGAATCATTATTTTCACTTTAAGGATGAGGAAATAGGATTGAAAATGTAAATATGGTAGTCACGGGTTGCCCAGCTAGTAACTGCTAAAACAACAGAATTGGGATTCAAAGAGCATAAATAATTGTTCACATGGGTTTACAGTTTGGCCATCACCTTGCTAAGCAATTTAAGACTGTCTCATTAAATCTTCAAGACCATGGGAAACAGATATAGATACTAGGTAGAAAGTACAACTTTGGAGCTGTTTGGGAGCTTGCATAATCAGAAAAATAATAACTGCGTGGTGATTCTAACCAAGACTCTTTAACACCACAATAAGGTTTTCAAATACCATTCCAGAGTGGGGATTAATTTCAAAGTCCATAGTTTTTTACCTAAGCAAATGGCACAGGAGGGCAGCAAAAGGCACACTTTTCATTTTCTTCTTTTCCTTTCATCCAATTCCCCAACACTGAAACAGTGTAAGGCTCCCACAGAGGAGAAAATTCCAAAGATGTTAATGATACTTCAGCTGAACAAAACGTTTCATTCCCATTGCTAAAGGAAATGCTCCCTAGCAGGATGAGTTCTGCAGAATGCAGAACTGCACCCATCTTTACAGATGCCTGTGTAATAAATTCCTCCAGTCAGGGTCAAATCAAGAGCAATGATAATTCATCACCAATCCAAGAGACAATCAGCATAGATTTAGAGGCAATTTAAAAGTACTTCCCATTTCCTCTGGATTCTGGTGTATTTTAGATGGCACTCAATGTACAGTCCAGGTTCAAAAACTTTTTCTGCTGACTGCACTTCATGTAAACTGTCTTGTTTATGCGTTTTAGGCATCCTTTGGAAATAGCACATAAAATTGTAGAATTATGAAAAAATAACCAGTAACATTCTGCCATTTCTAATGTTCCATATTTGTATTATTGTAGCAAGAGCTCTCCCTCTACAAGGCCAACCGCAACATGATCCAGGTAAACTTTGTAAATACAAGTAAAGTACCAGACAATTGACCCTCCTTGGGCACCAGAAATTCCAAAGTATATACTCTGGTTTTTGAAAATTCTGTCCCAGCTTGTTGTAATTGACCATTGACAGCCAAACAAATTTGCCATAAGGACTATTGCAACTTTTGTAAAAATGCATTTTATCTGATCACATATATTCTCTCTGCTATAGATAACAATGGGTGACTGTATGAACAGGAGACAAAAAGAATTCTACCAATCTTAAAAGACAGAGAAGAAAACTAGTCACTTGAAATGATGTGGTCCATCTAGAGTTAATGAAGTATCTAGTGGTGTTCTTTTAAGTTATTTTTTTTTTAATCACTGGATGCATTGGTTAATTGTAAATGAAGAATCTTTAAAAATTTTTTAAAACTATATGGAGATTTGTCAGGCTGTTAGTATAAATTATGCTGCTGATTATTAGGGCTTTTAAGGTGAAATAAATTTCAGTGTGAATTTAAAGTCCTTGACAGAGGTATTGTCAAAAAAGAATCTAAAGACTCAGATGTTCAAAATTATTCAGGACATGAGGTGACTGTTTGAATTCTTTCAGCAGTGGCTTTTACTTCTATTTTCTTACATTGCCAATCAAATGAAGACAGCAGGAAACACAATCCATTAGACTTAATCACATAAAGTTCAAATCACATTTATCTCTTCCACTGGAGAAAAATGTAAGCAAAACGCATTGCAGAGATGATAAAGTTGAAATACAACTATAGGAAGGAAAACTCCTAGGAAATGGAAACTCAACAAATCTATATAATAATCAATGAAATTAGGCAATCTCTGTCATTAAATACTTTCAAAGAGAATTAAGCCTATGACCTGTTTTAAACTTACATAAGTATGACTTTATGACTCTAGAGCTTCCCTTTGGTGGCTAGAAAAAGCTTTGAATGATAAAACCTCAATTTGACAATACTGATGAATTGCAAATAAAATTTCTTCTTATGTGAAGAAATTCAAATGCTTTCTACAAAATTTAAGAATAAATTTAAGAATTAATAAATATTTTAAAATATTACATATTTTTAGCACATACAGATTTAAAAAAATCTTTATATCATCCCTTAATTTGAATTCTCTGAAAATTAAGATAAGTTTATTCAGATATCAAGATTCTATCTGTTGCTGAGGATACTTCTTACACATACATATTCTGGAACTAAGGAAATAAAGTGACTCAAGGTAGTTTTGGGTCCATGTTGAGATGCTTCTCAAGTAAAACTGCATTGAAAACATGACTTCCATGAAGGCTTTCCTCTCGCTAGTGGATCATAATAACATTTGGGTCCCTAGACTTAATCTCAGTTCAAACACAGTGTCCATTAGTTGCCAGAAAACTATTTCTTTATTCCAAATACACAGGTACCTCGGCAAAGTATCACGTGTCTGCATGGCAGGTATGGGAACGACGAGAAATATAATGTTCCAGTAGTGTGCAGATTTCTTCCTAAGTAGAATCCAGCCTCCCTTTCATTCACGAGACTTTGAGTCTATAAACTCCCTCTGCTTTAAGAATTAGCTGAGGGGATCATGAGACTATTTTACTTAGGCTAGCATTTTGTTCATTTGACCTAGAAGTCTTTCACTTACGTGGGTCAAGGTAGAATTCAGTAGGTTTCCCAAGTTTTGAACTTCTAGGAACTCTGTGGTGAACTACCTCATGTCATATGTTTGTCCAAATCAGACTGCTGTTTTAAGATTTGTTTTCTACTATAGCAATTATGCCCACTTTGCAAGGACATTGAGTCTTATGGACAAGGCAGGCCCTTGCTTCCATGATTAAATTGGTTTCTTTGTTTCTGAATTTCCCATTTCAGTGACATCACTTACCATTGTGTTTTACGGCCTTCAGAGAATAACAATCACAGAGACCCCCAAGGAGCCAAGATGTATTTCACAGAGCTGAGAGGTGGATCACTCTAAGACTCTAAGAGTGAGCAGATTATCATAACAAAACCACTCTAGCATCCCAGTCCCTCTAATCCATTGAATTACTTTCTCTATTGTGCAAAAAATAACGTCTAGCACTTGAAGTTATCTTACTTTGGCCCAATTTTTAGGCCAATGGAACAGGTATGTCTGTTTATTTCTAAGATAACCAAACAAACTATCAGAGTCCTTGGTACTTCCTTGGCACTTTGGTTTTGAGTATCAATATATTCATTACTTGGGTGTGCTACTCCAGGTTAGACCATTGAGGAGAAGGTTCGGTCACACAGCCTTGCAAAGAACTATGATTAGTTGAGGAACTTCAGGGAAAATAGAGACTATGTAGTGAGTAATGGAGGAAAGGAGTTATAAATGTTAATTATAACCATGTAATCAAAATATGAATGGGGATTGTAATTGCCTTGAATATTTCTTTTTATGAACTTTTGATTTGTGCATATGTATTATCTCAAATATCTATTTTCTCCCCTACAATGCAACATGAGATGTATAGACTTTGCACAACAGCATTTAAGTGCTGTTAATGTATATTATTGTATTTAAGCTATATGATATTAAGGAGAAGAGTACAACATAATAAAGGCTTTCAAAGACTTTTCACCTTTTTGAAGGGAAAGGATGCCATTTTGGTAGTGTACTAGAAAGTTGTATCATGTTAAGCAGAAATATGACCTTCTAATTGTCTTTGTTTATAGGTTAAATATGGTTTCAGGAGATAAGAAGGTCAGGTTTCTGTTACTATAACAAATAAATGGGATAATCAACTTATAAAATGAAAAAGCTAATTTTGGCTCATGGTTTCAGGGGTTCTGGTCCATGACTGATTTTGACTTTTAGGCCTGTGCCAAGGCAGAACATCAGAGCAGGAGCACGTAGTACAGCAAAGCTACTCCCTACATGGTCAGGACACCAAGAGCAGGAGACGGGGCTAGGCTGTCACTAACATCTTTGAGACACTCTGAGAACCAGAAGACACCAAGAAGGCCCTGTCCTTTCAAGATTCCACCACCTCCCTATAGCACAAAGCTGATGATTAAGTCATTTACACTAGGGCTACAGGGGGACACTTCATACTCAGACAGTAACAGAGGCCTGTGAAAGCCAAGTTGACAAGCAATGCACTTGTGATGACTGATGTTATGTCAACTTTTCTAAGCCATAACACCAGGTATTTAGCATTTACTCAAACATCCTTCCAGATATTTATCTTTTATATAAAATATTAACATTTAAATCAAAAGAATATAAGCCAAGCAGATTATGCTCCATAATGTGTATGGATGGGCCTCACTCAATCAGTTAAAAATCTCAGTAAAAATGTCTTATCTTCCCCAAGTCAAAGAAATGTTGTCCTCTAGTGACCTTCAGATTAAAACTGCAAATTTCCACTGAATTTCTAGGCTGCTATTTATGGATTCTGGACCTGTAAACATCCAAAACTGCTTGAGCCAATTGTCTGAAATAAAATTTTTGATAGATTACAGAGAGGGAGATACAGAGAGGGAAACAGAGAGAGAGAGACAGACAGACAGACAGACAGACAGACATCCTATTGGTTCTCTTTCTCTGGAGAACTCTGAATAATATCCTTAATGCTCTACTAATTAACTTTTAAATATTTTTCTATGTGTATATATTATAAACAGTTCTAAGTTGCATATGGATATCCACGGGGGCTCTGTCGTTTTTTAAAAAATCAAAACAAAAAATCTTGGAGGAATGATTGATCACTGTAACCCATCCACTTTCAAATATCTCCATAGCAGAAGATTGCAATGCAGTGGCTATATACAGAGATTCAGAGTCATACTGAATTTCTCAATGTTTAATATATATGTTAAATGAATTTCCACCTAATAAATTACAAATCAACCCTAACATTACTTTTGGAAGGAAAAGGCTGTAGACATTCCAATAAAATAACTATGAAACTCTTATCCAACCCGTGTTATAGAGGAACATTACGGGATGAACTCGGACAGATGCAGATTGATAGATGCCACAGTGTGAGTCAGCGGGAAGTGAGGCGTGACCAGAAGATTGAGGCCTGAATTTAATACAGATATGAATTGCAGACAAAAAGACATGACTTTGGCAATAACTTTCTCGTTTCTAATAACTGTCTCTGATTTTCTCATCCAAAAGTGCACAAGGTTCCAGCAAGGAAAAGCTGTTGATGTGGAAGGGGTAAAGCAAATCACGTTTGAAACTACCATGTTCCCCACATCAGTCCTGCTTTGTGGTTACTGCAGTCGTGGCTTGGTTTCTTCTGTATATACTGGAGTCTTTCTGCAACCCAGGCTTGATCTCATAAATCCTCCTATAATTTTCTTAGTAGATTTGGTAATCTATTTAGGTCTCCATTTTTCTTTTTAATGGATTTCATGTTGGTCTTTTAAGTGAGATAATAGTTTGTAAAGTCTGTTCATTTGTTTTCATTTTTGAATTCTCCATTATTGTATTTCTCTAAAGTACATTAAACTCTTAAGACTCTAGAAATAAAAATTCTGTAAGGTAATGATATAAAACTGGTGAAGCTCACATTGCTAAGTATCTTAATTTTTAAATTTCACTAATAATTTCCTGAGGCTCTGGACTTAGATAATAGCTGAGCTTGAAGTTACAAACAAATACTACAGATAACAACTTTAATGTTTCTATTTGGTAGACACTGTGATAACATTATTTTCTGTATTAATACTGTATTAATATTGTATAATTAAATATATGATTTTTACTATGTGAATGGTTATTGAAAATATATTGGAATGTTAATTAATTTATCCTGAGGATAGTCATATGAAGATGAGCCAATATTGCCCCATTTTTCAGATGAGTACATTGAAACAATGTAGTTAAAGAAATTGACTATGGTGTATTTTTTTAGTAAGAAACACAAATGAAATCAAAACCAGAGGCTTGTTCCCAGGTTTTCCTTAACTACTATTACATTAACAAATTTTCTTTATTAGACATATACTATTATGATAGTCATTTAAGCAATACAGATATAATTGTAAAGCAATATAGTCTGTAGAAAATAGAGAGGCAAATTCCCATTCACAACATTCAGTTACCATAACCCATATCTCTACTACCATGTGCTACACTACCTTCCAAAAAACCCAAAGAAGACATCAGACAATTGGATCTCTGACAGAAGACACTATGAAGACAACTGCTGGGAAAAAAAACTTGATGATGTTAAGCAAGAATCTAGTGTCTGGGATACCAGTGTACCTTGTTCTTGTTTTAAAACTTTGAAATGTTGATACACCTTTGAGAAAGCTAGTGAGGCTCAAGATAGAACTCAAGAGTTCTTGGCTGGGATCAACATGGTGATCTGGCTAAGTTCCCATGGGGATAGTTTCTAGGCTGAGACTTTACATGTGTTTTCTTCTCCAATAGAGTTTCTGATTCTTGAACACAGGTGCAAGTCTGTCCTCTACAATGTCACTTCCACTTGGAATCACCCATTTAGGTGGCAACTTGAAGGACCAAAACATCTGTATCAAAAACGGACCTCTCCCTCTGTTACAAGTAGTGGAGAAGCTAAGCATGGAGACATTTTGTACCTGAATATGAAAATAAGTAGGAGTAATATAAGCAGAAGACTATGATTAGGTGATTAATTCAGATATCAATCACATATTATAGGAATGTGCCTAAATTGTATTTCTTCTTTGAAGACTTTTCTTCATTCCTATAGCTATACCAAGTAACCTCTCATTTGAATGTTAAAGCAGTTTTTATGTTACTAGCTTTATTTCCAGCTGTCTAATCCCTGCTTATCTTATCTCCCTATCAGAATGGTAAGACTAACACTGAGGAAAGATTTCATTACAGTCCCCTGCCTGTCTTTGTGCACTGCAGACTAAAAATGGAGTGAACTAAAATACTGTTCCTACTGGCCTGGACTCCAGTGCTGTTGAGTTACCAGTGTAATTCCTTGGGAATCACTGCCTAGCATAGCATTTTACCCAAGCACATTTTTCTCATTATCCTGTTAACATGCTCTCCAATTCTTAGGGGCCCTGTCTTTCTCTTCATCAGTGACTCAATGATGCTGTATTGATCAGCGTAAGAAGTACACTGGGTATTTGTAAAATTACTAGAGTACGGATTCTGAATCTTTACCTTGACTTACTACAGAATCCAGATACTTACATTTCCAATCAGAGATTCTTTTTTCTTATAATATTTTAACGGAATAAACAGTTTAAAAGCAATTTTACATGAGCATTTTCAATTCTAAAGCCATTGTAAAACCCAAATATAATCTTGTGTCTAGCAATGTGGAAAATGCAAGGCCATAAAACATCTAAATGTGAGAGATGATGTACCCTCCTGTGCTACCCTTACACTCTCTGTGTTACTCCCGCTATACAACGTGTGCAATTATTTAACACATGGCACTTATTATAATCAAGAAAGGTGAATCACCACTCTTTTACCCATTTCATTAAATACAAAAAACTCTCTCAGTGAATAGCACATTAGTTAATGGGTAGAAGGCATACTCTCAAAAACAAAGGTAAAGTTAAGATTTTCATTTTTATTTTCCTCCAATTTCTCACTCCTACTTGTTTGGAATCAAAAGACTTGGGACTATTTAAGAGAAAAATCATAATAACTCATTTTGGGCCTTTAAAAATGAAAATATATAGAACGGTGATTTACAAGAACTCTCCAAATTCTAAAAACTTCAGAAATAAAGACGTTTCCTTGGAATTCTATATTGTTGCTACCTTTATTTCTGTTTTTTTTCACTTTAAATAAAATTTAAAATAAATAAAAATAAAGATGAACTTTTGCCCTTTAAAATATACCTGTAACACAATTAAATTCACCTTTTGGATCAATATCTATTTTATATCTTAATTTATATCTCAGTCATTATACCATATTTATTATTCTTATCAGACAATATACATCTATAACCATTTTGGGAAAGGAATAATGTAAATTAATGTTTTCAGGATTCACCAAGGAAACTGCTTCTTGTAATTTATCTTATGGTAAAATTCTCATAATTACTTTTAAATTTCAACCTATTTTTTCTGTCCTGATCCATATATGAAACTAAGAAAAAAGATTCCTGCTTAGAGTAAGGAGTGGGCATTTTTCCTGTGCCTATTATGGTGCTAACTCTCATTTTATCCCACAGATTACTAAAACGTTGTCAGCTAACTAGAAATCTTATACAGGTGAGCTAACCTTATAGCACAGAGCATGGAGCACAACAACTATTCAAACTGCTCTCTAAGATTTCAGTTCATTCGTACTCAGCGTCCTTCATCTTTCTTCCACCTCTTAAACTCCTGCTTATCTTCAGACAGAGAATAAACTTTAAAACTCACTTCATTATTCTAAAAATTTCAGCTTTGTTCCTCAATTAGTGTACCTTATTCAACTATGTCACAAATCACAGCATATATCAGCTCTTCTTCCTAAAACCTGCCCTTGGGTAAATCCTTCCCCAGGAACAAATACACTCAAATAAACATGGAAACTTTGATATTCTCCAGCCTTGCAAGCAGAAGTAACCACATAAAAATATATCAAATAATTCACTTATAAGCAACGCCTCCTTTAATTAAGTTTTTATGAGACATGTTTTGTTTGTATCGTGTCATAATTTATTATTCAAAATGAGAAAATATATATGTAAAATGCAAAAAAATATGTATGTGAATATATGTGCATATATGTTCTATGAATATGCCATATACATTTCAGAGTTGATACCCTGAGACCGTATAGGTTCTTTAACTACTTTTTAGTAATTCATCTGTTCATGTAAATTATGGGACCATATAGTCTCCAAGTATGATTATATCTTGCCTAAAATGAAAAGAACTAACAGACACACCTTCCATACTCTGATGCTTTGGAAGGAAACATAGGAAGCCAGTAGTTTGTATCAATTTCAAGCATGAGCCACAGCAATTAGGAAAAAATTCTATAGAAAGTAAAAACTGCCTGAATCATCATTTGCCAACACTTTCACTTTACATATAGTCAGTTGCAAAGGGAAATCAGTGTAATCAAGCGTGACCCTAACTCTGTCATGGCTAAGTACAATCATCTAGAGATTGAAGGTCTGTCTAACATCACAGTTATTTCCTGTCTCCATCAGTAAGAACAAGGCCCTGCACTTGAGGGAAAATCAAATATTTATTCATTTGATTATGATGTGATTTTTAAATTCCATTTTGTTTGCTCTATGACATATACTCATTTCCTCTTGATTAAACCTTTGGTAGAGTGTTCCTCTCGCTATAATTAATATACTTTAGCTTTTGTTCAGTATTGACTTTATAATAGCTTTGCAGACTCAATCAATTTAAATGGGACATGAAGAAGGATAGGGTGTGAAAGCCCCATCCCAAGTTTTATGGCTTATAATTTGCTTCTAGATGTACAGAGATTTAACATATTTATTTATATATGGCCATTAGACACTTTGGAGAGTTTTTGTCAAAGCTGCATTGGAACTGTCTGCAGGAAAAGAATCACAAAAGACAACGGAAAGGTCTTAGAGCCCTAGATAGCCATGAATGCGGGGCTACAATTTCTTTTTAACATTCATTCTCACAATCAAGAAGCTGATAAGCAGATGGTATGCAGAATCCTCACCATTAGACCAGGTTCTCAGTAGATTAACATTGAACAGAAATTGTGCCAAGTACCTACCAACAGCCAGTGTATTACAATATATACGGATATATAAAGAAGAAATGGATATGAGATAGAACTTTAATATGTTATAACAATTTCAAAACAGATATGCTCAAAGTAACGAGTTCTTTTAGGTATCATAAAAAGAGTAGGATGTCTTGGACAGAGAGGTTTTCCCATATGTCTACTTATTTTTTAGCATGTACTCTAGGACTGTTTACTTATTCACACTGAAAAGAGAACATTCTGTAGTGTATAGCTCATAGTAAGTCCCTTCTAGGCTATGAATTTATGACATTTATTGGCTACATATATCCTGTTCCTTTGATAGTTTTCATATCCCCTTTTGCAAATGTCTGTGTTTCTCTGTAGTTGAAATAAAGACAGCAATTTTTAACTTGTACCCTTGAGAGGTGTCATTTTTCTCCAATTGCACTTTGTAAAATTTTTACACAACTCTAAACTATGGAGCTGAATCAATTGTGGGAAATGTGCTAAATGTCTATCCATAAAAGGCAACAAGATTAATGACCTCTAAATGTGAATAGGCAAAAGCAATTTACAAGAGTGAGGGTCATATTTTATCACAGACAGGTGGCTTATTTGAACTTTGCAAACAGTTTCCAAAAGTGCACACAACCACAAATCTCTCCCCATGTGAAACCACTATATGTTCTTCACAAATTAATGCCTAGTATGTTTTAACCCTAAACTCAATCTTCACATGTAATGGAGATTAAAATAAATTGCTAGAGAACTCCTTGAAGCAGAAAACAACTGAAAAGGCGTTCGCCTTTCCAACCCCTCCACAGGATCTGCACTTCTCTCAGCAAGAGAGAGCATCAAATTGTATTTCTCACTATGTGGAAAACCTTAGTTCACGGTCTACTAATTTTGGATTTTTCACATTTTCGTTCACCTTGGACTCTGTCCTCCTTCCATCGAACTGTGACTTCCAATCAGTGAATCATATGGCATTGTTTTTATCTTTTTGATAGTCAGAGTACAGGTGTTAGAAGTTAAAGAATGTGAAATAAAATTTGCAAAATCATTCTAGTAGAAATCCTAAAATAAGAAAAATTAAAATGCTAATTACTATGATATTGGGCCCATAGCCCACACCTTGGGGTTTATGCATGTAGCATCACTTAAACGAGCTCACTTCAGCACCACGAAATGACCTGGGCAACCGATTATACTTCTGCACATTTGAGGTCAGAAGAGAAGAATCAGATGTTTGAGATCAGAGTTAAGTGGTAGAGCTGTTTCTTAACTAAATAACAAAATAGCCCATACTTAGTGTTCTAAACAATCTAAATTTAGGCATCCTATGTTGGCATTTAAGTTAGGAGCCTAGGTACAGAATAACTAGGTTCTTTGCTCAAGGTTTCACAAGGCCAAAATTATGGAACCATTGAGGCCCTGCTCTCCTCTGGAGCTCAAGGTTCTCTGGCAGGTTTATGTGGTAGAAGAACTTAAATTCATGCCATTGTTGGGCTGGGGATTTAGCTCAGCATCATAAGCACCTGCCTGGCAACTGTGAGGTCATGAGTTTGATCCCCAATACCAAAAAAAACCAAAATGCACAGAAAAGAATTCATTCCATTGTAATAGTGAGATACTTATTTTTATCTTGAGGGTTAACAGTATGAGATCACTATTTTTTATTTTTGTGTTTTTTTGAGACAGGGTTTCACTATGCTGGCTTTGAGCTCACTTTGTAGCCCAGGCTGGTCTCAAACTCGCAAAGATCCTCTTGCCTCAGCCTTCCCAGTGCTGGGATTATGGGCATGTGCCACCATACCTGCACAGTATGAGGTCCCTCTTAGGAACTTGAGTCCATTCATGGTTCCTAAGCTCTCTCTTATTCTATTCTATTGTATTCTATTGTATTGTATTGTATTGTATTGTATTCTATTCTATTCTATTCTATTCTATTCTATTTTTTGTGGTATTAGGGCTGAAACCCATGGCTTTCCCATTGAGCTGCACCTCTAGCCCCTTTTATAATTGTTTACTGTGAGACATGGTCTCAGTAAGCCACTAAAATTTCCAGGCTGGGCTTGAACTCATCATCCTCCTGCCTCAGCTTCCCTGAATGCTAGGATCAGAGGAATATGCTACCCACGCCAGTTCCCTCCATCTTTAACAGACAGAAATGGACACTCTCTCTCTCTTACTAGATCCCTTTCACATTGTAAATCTCCATCACCAGGAAGAGCCTTGTGATTTAAAGGGTGCTTTGAAGGTCAGGCCCACTGAATTTGACCTCCTCTGTCTAAGCTGACTAAGGCAAAATAACAAAAACTAAATTATGAGAGGAACCACAAGCAGAACATTCTAAAAGGGTGAATGGTTCTCCTTTCCTTAAGGTTCTTCACTCAACAGGATTATGTTCCTCATTAATTTGTAACTCTAAGCCCATATTCAGACCCACCTGAGCAGCAAAGCACCTTTTCAACCTGAGTTTTCATTTATGGCATACACTGCCCGCTGCTTCTCCCATATACACCCACATAGTTATTCTTGTCAGCAGAACAGGGTTAGGGGAGGAGAAAGGATGATCCAGCATCACTGGCCCAACATCCCTTTTGATACAGCTCTGACCAAGGGAGGAAAACCTGGAACTCTCTTGAACGGGGATAGAAGGAGGAAGTGAAATAGCCATTTTAATCTTGAGAAGTAACTAGAAGAGGAAAGACACAAGTAAGATATCAGAGTAGAAGGGTACGGGGCACTGAGGAGTGCAGAATTGGCTGAACTACTATTGGCAAGGCTACTCTGCTCCTCTTGCATGAGAAGAAAATAAAATCTTCTCAGATATCTCTACAGTGATCAGCATGCTGGTAAATGCCACGAGGCCTGAAGTTTTAACTGACATGTCCGTTTATTCAGCATCGAAGGCCAAAGATCACCAAAGAGCATGTGGAATACAGTTAATCCATTTTAATGCCATCCTGCTGCCACTCGATAATGTATAATTGGATATAGAGCCACTACACTAGGAACATGAGTGGGAGTGAGAGGAAACAAATAAGGAGAATAATGCCTAAGGAGACACTTAAGCACAACTTGAAGCACCGCCAGGCAATCAGCCATTGCTGGGCAACAGAGAGGTTTCAATTGAGTGTCTCATTTTGCATATGATGCACCATAGAATCCAATCAGGCTGCTACGGAAAGGGAACCGCAAATAGAAAAATATGTAAATGTGGGTGCACAATTGAAGAACACCACAAAGAAAATAATTTTCTACATATCCATCATGCATTGGCTTTTTCAGGCAAATCTCTCTCTCTCTCTTCTCTCTCTCCCTCCCTCCCTCCCTCTCTCTGTATTCCAATGTGTGTGTTTGTATATACAAAATTATCTGAAGACTTTATTATTGAAATTCATAATATCATTTTTGTTAATCTAGGCCAGAGGCAAACTGCCTGAGTTAAAATTTACCTCTGCAGTTTACTAGAATCACAATCTCACCTTTAGGCTAAGGATTTCCCACCTGAAAAATTGGTATGATATAATCTCTCTCTCTAAAATAATACAAGTATATTAAATTAATATGAAATACACAGACAGGGCTTAACACAGTCATGTATAAATTAACTAGCATCAGTTTTTTGCTATGCCATGAAGTAAATAAGCTCTCGATTATGCATGAACATAACAAGTATATGAAAATACACCAGCATATGTATATACCAAAACTTTCCATCTATTTCTATATAGACAAAAGAAAAGCCCATCATCCTGCATTTTCATAATGTATATAATGTTAGTTAACATGTTATAGATCTTTAGGACTTTTGTAAAAATATCAAAAGTATCAGTAACAGCTTGAATGTATTAAATAATTACTAGGTAACACGTACTGTGCATAATGCTTTACTTTCCTTATCTCATTTGATCATCCTAGCACGGGAAGAATTTAAGAAACATTAGTTTGAGCCCTGAAAAGATTAGTAACTTATCTGTGTTAAAAAATTAAAGAAGTATAGATAAATGAAGTTACAAAACAAATCCACATTACTCAGTCTCCAGAGCCTCCAAATTGGTGCTCAGTGCTGTTATTTTAACTTCTGCCCCACTTAGGTACCTAAGTCACATAGCCTATTTGAAAAAAACTTTTAATTCCTCATAGGAGACTTAAATAAATTTGTTACTACTAGAAAATATTTGAACAAATTTCTACAAATATGTCTGCTTTATCAGTAACCTACATATACTCTAAAATAGTAAAACTTGAAAAACATGATACAACAAAACAATGATAGTTTTATAGTATAAAACTTGAAGTAGTTGCTCACCAAATGCTGGATAAACCAATACTTTCTACCTAGACCGAAAGAAATAGTTTATAGTTAGAGACCGAAGAATGGAATTTAGTAAACTTCCTGATACACACACTCCCAAGAGCAAGCAGCACTCAAGCCTCAGAGTTAGTTGCCTCATTTGTGATCTGCTGAGCATTTACTTTTTTGCAAATGTAACTGAATTGCCATAATTATACGCCAAGTGCAAGGGTACCTCTAAGGAGGGGGCCATCTGAAGTCCATTCCATACCTCACTTAGGACCACAGATGTCTGAGATTCAGTTGCATCGGCCAAGGAACGGTATTTTTTTTTTATCTCATCAACATTACAATGCAATCTTTGTTTATAAATACCTCTAGGCCAGCACTGTACTGTCTCCTCTGTCATTGGAGTACCTGGGGATACATTCAGGTTTTACAGATGCCAAATAAATGTTTGGCTAAAACACAGGATGACTGATCTGCCGAAAAAGGAAGGTCACATTGCTCCCTGTTTTTCTCTCCCTTTCTGCCTTAACACACAGAGTGTGGCTGCCTCTCCCTAGGATGTCCTTACCCAGAATTCTGTGCAATGCCAATAAAATGAAAGGCTGTGGGCCAAATGTACCACTCCATCCAGAAGGCCGCAAGTGGACATGTGCAGCATAACAAGTAACAAGATTAAGCCCCATGTGAGCTCTCTTTTGCATAATAAATTCCACATGTTAAAATGCAGATTTATTTTAAGCCCTTGAAGTGCTGACCATATGCCTCAGTGGCTGAGGAGATGGCACTTAATAGATAATCTGCAATGCAAGCCAAAGAACTAATCACAGCCATCTGATCATCATACCCCATGAAAAGCCAGAAATGAGGAGCCAGGGAACAGAGCCAGATATGCCCATGCATTTCACAAGCAGGAGGAGACCAGAAGATGGAGGTGATTAAAAAAAAAAAAAACAGTATCTCTCTACTCTAAGACAAATGACAACAGCAATCCTAACTTGTATTATGTCATGTGTGCTTGATATAAAACACACTCACCACTGAACACACGATCACTATGATCTCACCTAATCCACTTCATTGGGAAAGTTGATTAAGATACTCATATTCAATGAATGTAGAATATTTTCCAATATACACATCCCAAAATATGGAGTCTCTGCTCTTAGTTCTATTTGGACAGCCTGTAATATTGGTCACTACCTTACAGAACATGGCATATAGGCTAAAAAATCCTTGCATGCTGCTTTACCATATAATAGAAGACCAAGTACTTTTTATTTCATTAACATAATGCATAACTTGTAGTGCTAAATCTGTCCTTCAATGTACAATGATTATAGAGCTCTTTAAGAGTGGGATAGCTCTAAAATACACTGGGCATTTCTCTGCCATCTTACTAGTTGGTAGAGGACAATCCATCCTTAATCACTAAGAATCATAAATGGAATTGCCTGTCTGTGACTTATTTCATGTCTGTTTAGTTTAATAAGACTGCTGTAACAAAGTACCACAAACTGAGTAGGGTAAATAGTAGGAATTTCTTGTCTCACAATTCTGGAGGCAAAAGATCCCAGACCAAGGCATCAGCAGATTTGATTCTGTTATAGAGGGCTGTACGAAAGAATCTCATCCAAGATTTTCTCCTGGCTTCTGAAGGTTTTCACAGCATTTTTTACTCTGGAGAACTATCAGCCTCTCCATCATCTACATGTGTTGCTCTGTATTCAAAGTTCCCTCTCTAACAAGTCCATAAAACACTTGGAATGAGGGACCTATTCAATGGCAGTAAAATCTCATCTCAACTAATCATATCTGCAAAAATGTTATTTTTAGACATTGTAGCATTCTGAAATAATGGATTCAACATATGGATTTTGGGAAACGCATTTCAGCCCATAAGAATTTCTCTTTTATGTGTGGTTTTATTTGACAATCAGCAGTTAATATCCATTGAAGTCTCACTGATAGATTTTTGAAGGTGGCAATAGGTAACTGGCAGAGAGTTTGGCAAAACTTCAGCCTCGTGATGTTCCCTGGACAATACTGCATGGATACTAGGTGTAACATTCTTTGTTCTTTGGCCCAAGGTATCTCGGCT
Source organism: Dolichotis patagonum (assembly GCA_004027295.1). Taxonomy (NCBI): domain Eukaryota; kingdom Metazoa; phylum Chordata; class Mammalia; order Rodentia; family Caviidae; genus Dolichotis; species Dolichotis patagonum. Next base: position 75,699 of record PVJX010002555.1, on the reverse strand, counting down.
GAGCTCTGCATCAATGCAGACATGTGAATCTCTGGGAATGTCTGGCAGACACAATTTCTAAAGCCCAGGTCATGTACCTACCTGGGAATATTGATCACACTGGTGACAGAATGATCTTTTGTCTTACCACCCATCTTCTTCCAAGTGTTTTTGCTGAGCCCAAGACAGAAAGGAACTATACTTTGTGCCTTAGTACAAGTTGGTCTCCACCATTAAGAAATTCCACCTCCCTACCCCTGGCACACTTTTCAAATAACTAATTATCCACCGTGGTCATTGCTGCAATTTCTCTTCATTCAGGAAGGGTTCTCTGACCCAAATCAATAAACGTCAGCTAACATTATCAGTAACAGCAACATGAATAAGAGCAGATGAATATTAATCACACTGCAGAATCAAGTGGTAATGATAGTACTATTGAGACTTTTCTTTATGATCATTTGCTTTTTGATCCTCTTACAGTATTTTTTAATTAAAGAAAATTTGGGCTACCTTTGAGCACTGATGTGTTACTTCTGGCTGATTACTTTCTGGCATGTTCCTTACTGATACAGTACAGCTACATATCTGACACCTAGCAGACTTCCATTCCACATTCTATGCCTTGTGACCAATCTTAAGAAAACAGATAATTTCTAAACCTTGTTTCCTCGTCTTGAAAATCAGAACACAACTGCTGTAGGGCTATAGAACTGATGTGAGGATTACAGATAGACCCAGAATGATGACTGAATTATGATGGAAACTAAGGTCCTCATTATTTAAACTCTGTAATAACTGACAATGTCATTATTTATTAAACAAGCATTATAAATACTTTTTAAACACATAATTATCAAAAGCAGAAAATTCACCTGTTGGGCACATCTGTAAAATAGTGACTGGTCTCAGAATGACTCTTTCTCTGCAACAGAATGTGAGATGTTATTCACATGCCTATGAAATAAAACTACTCACACCTTTTGGAGTCTTCTGGCTTGCCTTTGCTCATAATTTGATGACTACTGAACCTACAGAAAAGTGGTATTAGTGTTCCATTAAAATAATTTGATACACAAGAATATAGATAAATACTGAAAGCCAGAAAATTCTCTAACACCAGGTAAACTTTGTAGATATTTGTAGACATCACTAGATGCAACGTAGTTTTGCTTTCTTCAAAGGAAAATTGATTGTTTATTTAACTTGAAGAACTAACCACTTTATCATGAGTAATTCAATCTGTGTTATATTATATATGGAGAAATAGTAAAAATTCCAGCCTGTCAAGAAAGTAGCCCATAATATACACCCTTTAAAACAATATACTGCTTTAAGAGAGAAGGGTACATGGGGTATTGCAGCAGGTATTGGGATCTCTAGACTGAAGGTCTCAGGCCTGAATTCCCTCACTGTATTGCTCTGAGATTTCTCTGTTACTTAAGAAATGACAACGTTAATTTCAATCTCATCTTCAACTTCGGGACTTGAGAAATTCTACAAATGTTCTCTGATTAGAGTTGGTAATATAGTAGCATTTCAAAATGCAGTTTATGGATACACCCTATGGACAAAGCCAAATGGGTAGGCAAGTTCAAAGTCTTTCAAACAATACGCAAAATCGAATTAACAGTCCATAAAATAGGCCATCGATTATTAAATTAGCTTCCTGAAGTTTGCATGAAAACCTATTTGAAAACATTTAGCTCTCACTGCTTTGTAATTCACAGAGTAGTTTAATACAATGAGTAATGTGCCTAACAAATGGAATAAAATGCACATAAAATAGAACTGCATTTTTATTGAACAAAAAGTAACCAAGGTATTATAAAAAAGGTTTTGAAATGCTGTATTTTTCCAGCACCATTTGTTAAAGAGACTATCATTCTTCTAGTGAACATGTTTGGCCCCTTTATCAAAGATGAGATGGTTGAGTGAGTTTGTGGTTGTGGTTGTATCCTCCAATCTATTCCATTGATCTTCATGTCTGTTTTTATTCCAGTACCATGTTGATTTTATTACAGTAGCTTTGTAGTATAACTTCAAGTCAGGGATTGTGATGCCTCCTGCCTTGCCTTTGCTGCTTAGAATTGCCTTTGCTATTCTAGGTTTCTTCTGGTTCGAGATCAATTTTAGCAGTGATTTCTCTAGATCTATGAGGTATGTTAGTGGTATTTTGATTGGGATTGCATTGAATCTGTATAGCAATTTTGGCAGAATGGCCATTTTCACAATATTTATTCTTCCTATCCATGAACAAGGGATGTCTTTCCATTTTCTGAGGTCCTCTTCAATTTCCTTTTTCAGGGTATTATAATTTTCCCTGTAATGCTCTTTTATTTCTTTTGTGAGATTAATTCCTAAGTATTTCATTTTTTTGGATGCTAGTGTGAAGGGTGTGGTTTCTCTTATTTCTCTCTCATGCTTTTGTTGTTAGTGTATAGGAATGCTATTGATTTTTGAGTATTGGCTATCCATATGCCAAAGACTAAAACTAGACCCATGCCTATCACCATGTACTAAACTAAAATCTAAATGAATCAAAGATCTAAATATTAAAACAGAAACACTAAACCTGTTGGAAGACAAAGTAGGTAAAAATCTTGAAGACAAATGGGTAGGCAGAGAATTCATGAACAGGAATCAAATCGCAAGGGAAATACTTCCCAGAATCAATAACTGGGATGACATCTTATTAAAGAGTTTCTGCATGTTGAAAGAGATTTCCAGCAGAGTGAAAAGAAAATTCACAAACTAGGAAAAAACCTTAGTGAACTGTCCCTCAGACAAAGGATTTCGGTCTAGAACTTATAAAAAAATTTTAAAAATCAGACCCTCGAAATTCAAAGACACAATCCAAAAATGGGCATCTGAGATGAATACACAGTTCTCAGATGAATAAATACGAATGGCAAGTAAATACATGAAAAATGTTCATCATCATTAGACATTAGAGAAATGCAAATTAAAACCACACTGAGATTCCATCTCACTCCAGAAAGAATGGCCAGGATAAAAACTACTAACAACAAATGCTGGAGAGGCTGTGAGGAAAAAGGAACTCTTCTGCACTGTTGGTGAGAGTGTAGACTGCTTCAACCACTGTGGAAGTCAGTCAGGAGATTCCCCTAAACCTGGGATTGGAAGTTCCAATTGACCCAGCTATTCCACTTCTAGGCATATTCCCAGAAGAACTGAAAACATCATACCACAGTAATATATGTGCACCCATGTTTATAGCAGCAGAATTTGTAATAGCCAGATCTTTGAAGCAGCCTAAGTGCCCATCAACTGAGGAATGGATAAAAAAGTTGTGGTATTTCTATACAATGGAGTACTACTCAGCTATAAAGAATAATCACATTGAGATATTTATAAATAAATGGATACAACTTGAAACCATACTCAAAAGCAAAATAAACCAGACTCACATGTGTAAATACCATATAGTCTCCCTAGTGTGAAAAATGGTAAGAGCACATAAGATTTTATGGTTAATTGTGATTCCCCATTACATAGCTCTGAAGCCTTTTAATGTTTTCATTCATCAGTTGGAATGGTTTTATTCTGTTTTGTTTGACTTTGTTATGCATGAACAGCTGTTTTGAAGAAAACAAAACCTTATGGCAGCCATTGCTGATTTAATATCATCTTCCTTTGAAGTCCTACCATGCTTTTATTCTTCTATTACCATTGGTTCTATCATATTGTGTCTTATTGGGATTTTAATATATGTTATAATATAAACAAATTTTTATGGGAAATGAGATATTATAGTAGCCATTTATCATTTTCTGTTATTTGGCTCAGAATACCCTGTAATCCTTTCATTCTTTTGAATGGTTTTATAGTATTTCGTTATGTTTGATATTATTGTACTTGAAGCCATGCTCAACTATTGCAAAGAAAGAGACATTATGGTAGCTACTGTTAATATCCAGTTGTCTTGTTGTGAAGTGCTGTGTTGTTCTGTTGTGATCTGCTTTGTTCTGTTATTTGTTTTATGCTCTTTAAAATAAAATAAAAAAAGAAATGCTGTGTTTTAATATAGATGTAAAGAAAAATGAAAATGAACGAATTAAGCATTTTAGCCTGGATTTCTGACATACTGCAATTTATTTCTTAAAATATTCTAAAATCCTGTCAAATTAACATTCTGTCAAATTTAATGCTTTTTGAAACTTGACCATTTCATTGGAGTGGGATAATAGAAAGTCATTTGTTTCGGATAACAATTTAGATTGTATTTATTTTTAAAAGTGATCATTGGCCTTTTAAAATTTCTTATATTTAAATTGTACAATATGATGTCTTGAAATATATATACACACATATTTTTATATATAGTGAAATAACTAGTGTCAAGCATATCAAGTTATTCATCAGCTTACACGTTACATTTTTGTTAAGAGCAGAGTTACTATTATCTAAGTTAAAAAATCTAGAGAGCTAATGTAGGACATGAAGACCACAGTGGACATGTTGGATGCTGTAATCTACAAAGAGTAGATCTGAACAGCTCTCACCGCTTTTGTCTCTTCCAAATGCACTTAATTGGTTTGGGAGCTAAATAAATACTGTAAAAATGGAGTTATCTATATAGTAGTCCTTCCAAATAATAAATATAATGATACATTTATGCCCTAAGGTATGATGACACCTCACCTTCATGAGCTGAGTATGCCACTGAAAACAGAATATGGCAATTAAGCAAAGGATGATCAGAAATCTTTATGAATGATTATCCATACACATTAAAATCAGTAACTCATTGGTTCACTCACATACTTGTTGATTCATTTGGTTACTGTGAGCTCATGATACACTTTACATAAAGAGGCATTTTGCAGGTCAAAACTCTGGGAATGTGCAGGGCTTGTGTTTTCAGAGGGACAAGAATCTTATGCCTCTCTTCACTCAGAAAGCAGGTACTTTGCCTCTGGTTTGCACTCAAAAGCCAGCTGTGGGGGAAATAAGGCATTTGTGGAAAATCAAAATATGACTGTATATATTTTATGTAGTACAGATTCCTTAAAAACCTGTAATCTTTATGTGCATGGAATTTTACATACTTTTAAACACAAGTGTAGTTTACCAGTGCAGCTGCCTAACCACACGGGCTGGAATAGAGGTATGAGACTACTCTACACATTTTAACTTATACCTATTAAAGTTAAAAATAAGTTTAAAAATATAATTAAAAGCAAATCCTAGCCAAAATTTGGTAATAAAACATTTTAATCATCCTAAAATATAATTAAAGAGGAAAATAAAATATTTTAATCAGCCAAAAATATAATTAAAGAGGAAAATTAAAGGGGATTTTTTGCAAAAGAGAAGCAGACCAAGAGATGGAAGGAAATGAAGGAAAGTGAGGATGAGGGAATGAGTGAAGAATTCAGTGGGTTACAGCTATCAATTCCCTGTAGGTAATGAAATTATTATGTACTGGAACCATGCACTAATACAAGTTAAAATGAAAAATTCATTATTTTTGTGTGTGGCCCTGCACCTAATAAAAAGACACTTCATGACTGAGATAGAACAACCATGGCTTTTCTAAAATTCACTTTTCAAAGATCAGGTTGGATCTAACAGAGAAATCTTCAAATATATCTGACCACACATTTTTTTCACCAATACATTTAGTAGTCACTTCGTTACTCTTAGTTTTTAACTAAAAAACTTCTTAGTCTGATACTCTCAATCTCTCCATTTCTTACTCTTAGTATTAGTTTTCATTATTTTATACAGCAAATAAATATGCAAAACCACCATTACTTCCCCTGGGTATCTGAATAACAGTTACCACATCTGAAGTAATTTTGAAGCTTAAGAAAATTAGAAATGTGTGGCATGCCCAGGTACTCAATAAAGCGTGATTATTCACTGTGGTTATTGTGACTGTTGAGAACCTATGGTAGGAGTATGGTTAATATAAAAGAAAAACTATGGTTTTGAATCCTACATGGTACTTGCTATATCTTGTTTTCAGGCAAATTAATCAATTTCCTTGTGTTCTCACGCTTTCCTTTGCCAGGTGGTAACAATAGGTGGAAAAGGATGAACTTAATAAGTAATTGATGCAGAAACTCTAGTGGAAAGCCAATAAGAGTTCACGTGATTTTCCTCTTGTTCCGTATGTGCCCTATACAATAACTACATGCCACTAGGTTACTATGTCTTTTCTTTTCTGCCTCCAAAATTTTTCTCCTGGGCCTACCCATCCTACATCCTAACCTAGCATATGAAGCTCAGATCAAAAGAATGCTATATTAAAGGTACTGGAATTTTTCTATTAATAAATATTACCACCATCTCATATATTCTACTCCTCTCTCTCCAAGCATAATCCATATATATTTCCTGCTTCATATATATGTGTTTATATACAGAGATAGATTATGTGATATATCTAACTTCTATGTTTACATATATCTTACTTTTCTCAGACCGTAAACTATGAAAGGCAGGGATAGATATGTCATTCTTTCCAAGTTGCCAGCGCTTATCACATAAGAATCATTAAATAAACTTCTGCTAACTATAACTTTTCTGTATATTCTGAACTGTTTCTATCTCATTGTCACCTAAACTAATTTGTATAGTTAGAAACATTTCATTTGAAGCAGACTCTCTAACTTAATTTTAATTTCTATTGATTTACCTGCACATCTTTTCAAATTTTCCCTTAAGAAAAGATACCATGAGTAGTCACAGAAGACAGCTGAAGGAGACATGCATATGTGCAGCTCAAGGGAATTTCAGCAGTGGTCTGACATGCCCTATTTCTGGCAATTGAAAAAAAATATTCAGCAGGCAGAATGAGCAAGATACCTCTGTCAGCTTGGACATGTGGTCGGAGTTGGCCCATGGGATGTGGGATTCTGCACCCAGCACTTTGTTTCATAAAATCTGTCCCTCAACACAGACTGCAAAGAAGATCTATTCTTGAAACTCAGTACTATTTTCCAGTGGTGGTCATAGTGATGACACCATAACAATGCTTGTCATAATTGTCATTACTTTCATTTTTCTCATTTGAGTAGCAACCCAGTTCTGTTACATATTGTTATTCAATTCATCTTCTCACGTGGACCCCATGGCTCCGCATGCTAACTCACCCACATAATAGAGGAATCTAGACCAAAAAGAACTCTTCTGCCTCTGAACCCCACTCTCCTACTCCTCTATGCTCAGTTTTTTTGATTCCTTGGTTTTCCAAATGGCATCTCTGAAACATTAAGAGGTGAAGAGTGAAAGAAAAAGCAAAACAGCAGTGCCAACAGGCAAAAGGGAAAACAATAAAGAATTTCATTATAGGAAATAACGAAAAGCCATTATGTCTCATAAAAAATAATAGGCAAGGTCTGAAATGAACCAGTATAGCTTTCTAGTCAGGAGGGAAAAACGTCAAATGAGATGGTGATAAAAAGTGATTTGATACAAGCCGTGTGACCTGTGGGCACTTCAAAAACAGGGCTGAGCCCATAGCTTCTTTACAGAAGGGTCCAGGGGTCCTCACACTGCTCAGACCAAGGGACATTCACCTGTGCGTGGCATCTGGGAGTGTATTTTAAACACCCTGTCTCCTTCATCCTGAATGTAAAGGAAGAGAAAGTAGAGCTGGGGTACCCTGGGATATTTCTCACTTCACAGGCCTGTCAAGCTTGGATATTTGGTTTACTTTTCTTAAAACATTTTCCAGTAATAGAAAATATACCTCTTTGTTTCCATCAGTCATTTTTTTATTTTTATCCACAAATTATTTTACCATCAGAATACATGTTTCTCTTTCCCAATTTATGGCAGTGATTCTTTTTTACCTACTACCCACCACTAAAATAAAAGGTGCGCACTAGCCTGAAGATGGACTAACATTAGCCTACCAACTAACTCGCTACAAAGAACTGAGAATACCTCCCATTATAAACGCAGCATTGTGTAATCCACCTAGAATAATCACAAAAGCACAAAAGCAGCACTAATTAGGACCCTATTTCTTTCTACATAGGCCTCCTACATAATGTTATCTTCATGTAATTTTGTATTGTGATCCGAAATAATTGTTCCTAAATAAAAATCATTGTAACAGCTTTGTGATTATATGTGTTCACTTCTAAAAGTCACAAATCCCATACACAGAACCAATATAAAAACTAAAATATTAGCTCATGAAAAGAACAGGATGGTGCTATATGCACAAATATTTGCCACTCTGGAAAAGAAGAAGGAGAAATTGGAAAGAAGCTGGACCAATATCCTCCAGTACTTGCTATTTGCCAGTAGAAATCTTAAAATATTGTTCCTCATAATTTTATGCCACAAAGAAAATTATACATGGAGATATATTTAGATTGATAATTTGACCTTATATAACAAAGGAGAAACAATTACTATTTTTTAAAAATGTTGCCATAATTGCTATTTAGTCAGAAAAGGCTTCAAAACCATCTAATTCAGGGTAGGCAAATGGGAAAAGATTAAAAAAGACCTTAGAGTGAGGGCAATTTCAGAATGTCAGGGAAAAGCAAGAGCAATTCTTCTAGAGAAGAGATGTAAATGGATTATATATTTGGTTTTGCACTGTTAAGGTGGCCTTTATCCATATTGCTTCTAACTTACATTCTTGATCCTTTTGAGGAACAAAGTATACATAGATAATATTTAAATGACTATCAAAGTGATGGAAATCTTTTATTTTTTAAGCCCTTTTCCAAAATGTATAGAATAAATTTTGAAGTTAGGCCTGCAAATTTGAAAAGCCAATTTTTGTCTACAAGAGGAGGAAAAGAGGTGGGGAAGCAGGGAGGGTTTACGGGTTAGAAACACTCTGACGCAGGATGCTCCTGGGATGTCCTGAAGTCAGCTACGATTAAGCCAGTCTACATTTACTAATGTCTCCATACTGTCCACAGACAGAACTGTTTTTAAAATTATCCTGGCATGTTATTACCTGACCCACATAGGCCTTGAACCTGTGGTTATGACTTCGCTTGTGCTAAGACTGAATATCTTTGAGTTAAATACTGCATTCCATAATTTTGAAAGGTCCTTTAGAATTGAATGTCCTCCCTTCAGGCAGTTCTGCATATACCCCGGGACATTGTGTAGACAAATCCAGACCTCAATAGCTTGCCATCTACTGCAGTGGACTCCCTATGTTAAATACTTACATAGCGTGTGAAATCTCATTCCTGCAGCAGCACAATTTTGTTGGTGAGAAATCCAGGGTATGGGATGGTTTTGCAACAATTGCAAAGTCAGTGTTAATTAATTTAAGAAATTGAATTCAAATCTTCTGAGTTCATACTCACTGCTAATACTCCTAAACTGCACTACAATTTTGATCCTAATTACAATTAAGTCACTCAAAAACAGGCTTCAGCAGTTGTATCTGTCAAGAAAAACAAGGGGCAACCAAAAGAAATACTGCCTAAAAACCAGTATTTGAACAGAATCAAAAGATAATCAGAAACTAAGACTGCACTCATTCTCATTACATATTTAAGCAAGATAAATATTGTACTTACCTTCTTGCAGAGTGAAAATTGAAAATACTTTAGTGCGTGAAAAATTTCACAATGTGGACTACAATAACCAGATAGCCTAACAAAGTTCTTAAAGCAAATACTGAGTTAAAACATTTCAGTTCATTGTCTAGCTTTGTTATCTACTATCTAGATAGATTTGGGCAAGTCATTTAATCCTGTATGTCTCAACTGCTTGCAGAAATGCACTTGAAAGACTAAACTATGACACTCATAAGCCCTGTTCTTTTATCTGACTATGCTGCCGATAGTACACTTTTATTATTGAAAGTACACTGTGAAAAATATGTGCAGTGGATAACCTTAGTGTTTTGATTTTATGTTAAAAAGTTAACTTGCTGAATATATAATTTTGGAATAGTCCCAATGATTTTTTACCTTATTTGGTTCTTATTAATTTTTAATATGCCAAGAACCCAAAAATGAATTTCCAGCCATTGGAAGGTCCTGAATTGAATCCACTTGTGCTTAACTTGCCTGCACCATGAGCTGAATACCATATAAGATTGGTGAAGATTAAACGAAATAGGATAGAGAACCAACACACTAACTTGAAAGACTTGGACCCTCAATAAATCCCTGCAACTATTTTTTAGAAAAGAGTAATCGCTCTTTCTCAGTTTTACTACTGGCCTTCTGACTAGAATATAACTTCAGAGTTCAGAAAGAGATGGCAAATAAAAATGTTGTAACTTCTGTAAATGTCCTAATCACCGTGAGCTCCTTGGTAATAAAGAGATAGATTTGTTTTCATTTACTCTCTTTCTCTTTATAGTTATGGACTGTGGCGGAGAAACCATTGAAGATAAGTGAACACTTAAAGACTAAATGCATAGGGACGGAAACATTATAGTAAGTGGCGTATTTTTAAAAACCTAACTTTTAAATATAATTGCTAACTTGGAAAAGAATCAGGAAGAGCGAAGGAATGGTCACCACTTCCCATTTCATCACAGGTCCTGTCTTATGTAGCTTACAATATATATTCCTTGTAAAAGCTTATTGGCACAAATGCAAAAGCAAAACATGCAGCTACAGGCAGATACGAAATTTTAAAGAAGGTTATCCACATGACCAGAGGAATAACGGATACCTAAGCAGGCGGTGCTGCTACAAAGGGAGCATTGTGCAGTACTGTCTGCACTAGCAAGAAAAGGAAAACCATGAGAAGACATCAACCAATAGGAAAACCTGTGCAGGAGCTCCAGGCCGTGCTGGATGCAGAAGATCCTCTGTTATCCACAGCTTGATTTCTCAGCGTCAGGACATTCTACAGCCAACTACACAGTTGCTGTGAAAGCTTCATGCTTCCCCTGACCATGTATGAAATCCATTTTGACCTTTCAGCATTTTCCCTTATTGTGGAAATACAGGGATTGATAACTGACGAGCATCAGATACAGCAGGCACGAAATGGAAGAATATAGGCATTAGTGTCAAAGGAGGTGTTAGATGAAGTCCATCTATAAAAGATCTAGCTCCCTATTTCCTATTAGATCGTTGCAAATAACAATGGGACCAAGAGACACAAAGAGAGGGAGAAAGGGAAGGGAAGGGGAAGAAAAAAATAAGATGCATTATGTACGTCTAACAACCCCCCATGATAAATATCATTATGTACTGCAAACATGCACTAGTAAAAATTTTAAAAATTAAAAATGATAAAGATCTGTATTATCTTTGGTCACCACATTGCTGCAAGCATTTCTGCAACTGCATTTGCTGATGTTATTCCTGTCTATATGATTTTATTTTCCTTTTAAGCATTTTATTGGTACTAGAATAAAATGATACCTTAGAGACAATGCATGAGAAGAAAGGTTAAATGTTTCAACTTTGATTTTTTAAAATCTAGAATATATTGCTTTAATGCAGTAACACCGTCTGTTTTTATTTGGAAGAACAGATTGATGGTAGGACGTATGAGATTTTGTCCCAAATAACCTTTCTTTCTTTAAGTCATCAAAGACGAACTAGATCATCATCTTAATAGAACCTTTTGAAAAGCATCACTGAAACAAATCATCTCGCCACATTACCGTATCCATGATCTATACAGCAAGCTCTTCCATTTTACCAGCAGTTTATGAAAAAAAAAGACCTATTTTCCCAAATATCAGAATGATGTATGCTGCTCTTAGAGATCAAGTATTTATATATTTTTCTGGGCCTTCTATTTGTTTAATATATGAGATAGGAATTAAAATTCTTGTAAGAAAAACAACTCTAGTCTCTACAGATTTGGACATAAAGTTCAAAAGGAGATGATATCTTAAAGACTCTCAGCATACTGCATTAAATTAACAACACTAATCTCTGAGTCTCACATGGTCCTTTCACAGAGCAGTTTTATAGGCATTAAATGAAAATGCCAAAGCTGTCTTTTAGGTAAAATACAATAATGGAAACTCCTCTCCACATTCTTTCAGGTCTCTTTCAAAGAGGTACTTCCACGCAGTGAATAAACGGTTGAGGGAGAGGGTAGCACTGAATGGGTTTTTCTCCTCCTTAACCTTTTTCAGCACCTGATTTTTCTAAACATGACTAACCTAGAGGAAATAAACAGCAAAGAAAGAAAATGGAATACGGAAAAAAGAAGAAAAACAAGTGTGGAAAATATACTAAAAATCAATATTTAAGAAATTCTGAGAGGAAAAAAGACAAATACATCATTTAAAAATTTTATTATTTTTTCGAAAACAATTGAGACAAAAGGGGGCAATGCCGATTTAGACTTGAACTATTCTGTATACAAGCTAAACAATGGAAGGACACAAAGGAGAAAAGCTGCAGAAACACATGGACCTGAATATAATTCCTGCCTCCCTCACTTTATCTACTTCCCTTTTCCCCTGGTCTGTGTATATGCTGTTATTTTTTTTTAGTCTCAACAATCTCTGTGTTTTATTTTATATGTTCATTAATTCAAAAAAAGCATTTCCTAGCCAAGTAGAGTTCTGAACATCTGAAATCATAGCATTCTAAGAGGCTGAGACAGGAAGCTGTCACGTTGAATCCCAACATGAGCAACATGGCAACTTAGGGAGATCCTATCTCCAGTAAAAGATAAAGAGGACTGCAGAAGAACTCAGTGCAAAGGCCCTGGGCTCACTCTCCATTAATACAAAAAGAAAAACATTCTGAAAACTTCCAGATTTTTCCACAAAATCTTCCACGGACTCACCTAGGACTAGTGGCATTGAACATAATTAGTAGAATTATGATACCCTTGGATTCACTGTTTTGAAATTAGGTATGTGAGATAGGCTATTACACACAGAGGCAAGAACAAAAAGCCAAAATCATACTAGGACTGACATTTGTGCCAGCTACTGCATGATTTCATTTAATTTAGAATAATTTGCCCAGATTTTTAAAGTTTTTATATTAATATCTCAAATCTGTGATAATTGCCTAAGTGTGTGGATAAGCCTTTTTTTTCACTAAAAAGCAAAGTACATAGGACAATTGCCACTTCCTTATTCAACAAGTTGCATGTAGTATGGCATGGGACAAACTAAGGAAAGACGATATCATAGAAGATTGGAAGTCACGCTTCTACTTATTTGCTCATTGAAATATCTAAGGTGAAGTAACATCTAATGCACAGAGGTACCTCATCAAAGGAGAAAAATCTTACCAAGACACAGGCTTAGAAATGCACCACCATGGAGTCACAATCAGCACATTGAAATGTCTTTTAGTCAGTGTGTGCCTGGTTAAAGTGATTTGTACATAACTCCTCAGCATTATGTATTTCAATTAAGTGACCCAATGAAGACAACAGATATAAGTGGTTTGTAAAAATAAAACCAAATACTGATTGAATTGCAAGCAATACTAATAATGTGTAAGCAGAACAATCAAATACACAACTTACTCCTTGCTCACACCTCCATTTCAGTCACGTGGGAGGTAAGAGGAAGGGATAAGACATTCAAATCAGACACAAATGGCCCCAAATAATGTGAAATAATTCATATGCTAGCTGATAGTCAGTAATTTTAAAACAACCTTAGGTTTGAGGTTATAGCACAGAAGTAGATGCTTTACCAGCATGCATGAGGTCCTGGGTTTGATAACAATAAAAAATAAACTGGAGTCTAAACATATCATGTAAACTTTTGATGACTGTTGTATTAAGGAATAAATTAGAAGGTAAGTACACATTATGACTTAGTCAGGATTTGGTTCAGTGCATACAGCTATGTGATAACTTTCTACCATTAAACTCAGTATAAAACTGACTTAGTTGGAGAAAAGTGGATCCACCTTGAAACCATAACATTAAATGAAATCAGTCAAACAAATTTACATATTGCATAATTTCCTTTACATGAGAAATCCAACATATAAATAAATTAAAGAACAAAACAGAAGATAAATAACAGGAAACTGGGAGATGAGTCCTTTGGAAAGTGAAGGAGGGAGGGGAGAGGAGAAGAAAAGAAGGAAATGACAAAAGATTTAAAACATCAGGGACATGTACCAGCTTCCTGTAAAGGATGTGATCATTATGTACTACAAATATGTACTAAGTGAAAAACAGAAACTGATAAAAACTCAACTTAGAACTATGTTCTAAAATACAGACAAAAATGTAGAATTAAGATTTTTGAAATTAAGTATATATAATAATACTGTTTTCACTAAAATTATTACAAATATTTTATTACATATAAGGAGATAATACAAGTATAACTACTCTAAAATTTTAATGATTGCAAAAATATTAGTTTCATTAACGAAATTTGAAGTAATTATACCTGTTTCAACATTTTATATTAATTTGTATGTCAGACAATAGTTTAGCAGGGATGTTTTGTTTTTAATTTGCAAGTAAATAGGAAAACAAATACACAAATATTTTTAAAACTATGTGTTTTCTGTATCTGTTTCTTTTTAACTTTTAGGGTAAATACTCAAAAGTATGATGATCCCTATCATTGACCACAAGGAATTACCTCAGATAGAAATCAATGTGGATTCTTCTGTTTCTGTAGAAAGTAGAGGAATGAACTAGAAATATATAATCATAAACAATTTATCTTTAAAAGCCAGATGATTATAGCTATTTTGTTAAAAATTACTAAAATGAATCACAGGACAACACAATTAAAGAAGATGATATGTTTCTGGTGAAGGGGTGCTAGCTCTAAAATATAAAGTAGAAGTGTGCTCTAAATAACATTATCCTCTTGTAGACACTCTGCCTCTGCTCACTTAAACATAACAGCTGAAAAACTATGTGTTTCTCTGCCAACTTCAGTGATCCTGGATACAGATAATCAGTGAGGTTTATACTGTCTGCTAATCTGGTTTGATTTGGAGTTAATGTCAAACCCAGAGTGAGTGCACTTTGTTTTCACATACACACACACACACACACACACACTTGCACACAGACACGCACACAGAGTTTGTATCTGTTTCAACATTGTACATTTCAATTTTTATATGTCTTACAAACAATATTGTAGCAAATTAGGAAATCAATAAACGTTTTAAATTTAAAGCCACATTTTTACATTTTTAGAAGAATATATAATTTTTCAGATTAAATCTCAAAGTCACATCCTGGTGGGTAAGGGACCAAGCAGTCTGGTCAGGGTCCAGATTTTTACCCATTATTTATGCACTGAGGAAGAAATTGGGCACAGATGGGTTTATATTTGTATGTAATCTACATCATTGTCCTATATTCCACTGCCATAATCGGATCAGAGCTATATTTCAATATGAGAAAAGTTCCATGAACATGAACTCTAAGGTTGAGAACTATTTGGGGTGAGAGCTCTTGTCTTTTTTCTATTGAATGATACACAAAGAAGGGTCTACTGAAAAAGAGATGGAGATTTTTGAAGTAAAAACCTATGAGCTAATAGTCATTGCAAAAATTACACCCATATTTTAAAAATACTAAACCTTTCAAAGAAACTTCACTTCAAATAATTCTTAAACTTAAATTTTCTAATCTTCTATAACAATTTGTCTATGATAAAATGTCCATAACTAATGAAATTTTGCATAAAATGTCCATAACTAATGAAATTCCAGCTGCTTTTTCAGTCTCAGAAAAATTATCTTCTCTTAACATTTGTTCCCAAGTAGAACAAGGCACATATCTGAAATGGGATGAGAAAACAATACACAAAACTTATTTTCTAATACCTCATATACAATACTGAAAATTGGAAAGCAAAAATAATCAGCTTTATCTTAAACTTCATATCTTAACTCCATCTGGTAAGATTACAAATAGGCAGAATTTAGAAAATGTAAAGTGAAAAACATGTAAATTTTTTAGTAACTATAATTTCTACTGATTTAATCATTCTTTAATAAAAACAAATAAAAATAAGGTATTCGGTATTATTTTCTTTCTACATTGTGTCTACAGGTCATATTCAGAGTCGACTGAATACAAGTGTTCAACAGATTTTGATTTTATTTTTATCTCATGCCTCATAAAACTGATTTAGAAATCTTAAGATGTGATACTAAAATACTGAATTATGAGCAGTCAGAGCTTGTTGAATTTTCCAAATCTAAAAAAATGATGGCTGGCTATGAAAGCAAATGAATATTCTTCAAATGTATCCAGCCATGCTTAGAAGGCTTGTACAGTGATCTAGAAGATTCTGAGCTGCATGACTGATATCGTGCCAATATTTCAGAGCCTATAATCTATTTTGAGAAGACTCTTTCTCTCTATAGATATAGTCCTTGATATTATTCTTATCACAACTTTAGAATTATAATGGAAGCCCAGTAATTTGAGAATATCAGTGTTTTCATGGTTGTTTTTTACATAGACATACTTCCTGTATTATGTCAACCACACTGATACAGTCACCAGAATCCCAGCTTTTCTCTTGCACTTCAGTATTTTTCTCTTGCTCTCTGTGCATGGATCTCTATGAGTGATGGAAGCCTTTCTCTTGCAAGATGACACACAAGAGCAGGCGTGTTAGAATCTTTGAGCTGCACACCAAAGTGTCAGTCTGAAAGCTGAGCACTGCTGCATGCCATGAAGGAAACCAGCATCTTGAAGGCTTCCAAAACTAAGCACTCATTTTAAATACCCAATGATTCCCAGGGAAATAGCTAGATGCACACAAAATTGAATTATACCATAGCAATGCCCTTCTTACTTAAAGTTTGACTGGTAAACGTGTTCCCCTAGAGCCCAGTTCTCAGGCTTCTAATAAAACTGAAACAAATGTTTCTGGATATGTCAGGCATCAGGAGTAAAGCCGCGTACTTCACAGACCTTCTTTTACATTGTGATTTATGCTTATTTAAGGTTCAATGCAGGGATTTTATATTAAGCTAGACCTGATCTGCATTCCTGGGGGCATCATACCCTTGCTATATGATACTAGGCAAATTCGGGTTTACACGAATTTTTAGTTTTCTCCTCCATGACAGGATAATTATAAACATTCCTACAGTTGCTAGGGTCTTTGTGGTAATAAGCTCTTTTCTTATCAATTTATCATTCAAACCAAAATAAATACAGTTTCAGTTTATATTAAGCGTAAGTTTTATTTTCATATTTGCAGGTAGATATGTTTGTTTTTAATCTACTTCTGTCTAATTCAGATACCATAAAAATTCTTTAACAGGGATAGGGAAAGAGACAGGTAACTTTTGCTATAAAATCAAGTCTTAGTTATTTATTGCTGTGTAACAAATTACCCTTGAAATTGGTAAATTACAACAGTAATCGTTTCTCTCATAGGCCCTATAGACAAAGACTTTTGGAGTGGTTTACCTGGGTGTTTTGCATTCAGGGTCTCTCATGAGGTTGCAGTCAAGGCATAAGCCAGGGTTTCAGCTATCAGAAAATTTCAAAGAGCTGGAAGACCAGTTTCCAAGATGACTTCTTCACATAACTATTGACAGGGGGTGACACGAGTTTTTCCAAATTGGAATTTAGTGGCATGGCCACTGGCTTTCTCAGAGTAAGTAGCCAAATAGAAAGAAAGTGACCAGCATCAAAGTCACTACTACATCTTTTACAACCTACCCTTTGAAGTATCTTACTATAATCTACTGGTCACACAGGTCAACCACGGTATGTAATGAGCAGGACCCATTGTCATGGTTTATGTCAGTGGCCCCCAAGCCTCATGCCTTTGCATTATGCATTTGTGATGGGTTCATTGTCTAGCGCTTGGATTGGTGGTGTCAGTGCTACACCCTCCTAGGGGGTGGAGCCAGGATGTGATGTAATGGCAGGAAGAAGGTGTGTCTCTCTCTTGCCTGTTCCTGCTTGCTCTTTGCAGCCGCCATGAACTGTGGCCCCACCATGCCACCCTGCCTTGGAGCCAACTGAGTATAGACTAAAACCTCCAAAAACTGTAAAAAATGAACCCTTACTTTCCCAACTTTGGGCATCAGGTATTTTGTCTCAGCAATGAGTAAAAAGTAACTAAGACACCCATGAAGGCATCAAGGCCAGAAGCAGGGCATCAGTGAAGACCACAAACATTCATACAGCACCTCTCAAGTTACAAATTGCATTTAGTCAATAAATTATAAACCAAAGAAACCAACTATATGAAGCATGAAACCAAAGAGTTTAAATGACTTTCCTATGACTGGAATTACTAAGAGCATATACTAAAAAAAAGTCAAATGTGTACTTCATATGATTTCATATGATTTTCTTTGTATCTTCTTGGTTTGTTCAATCAAAATATATCGATTTCTAATTTGGAACTAAGTAGCTTACTCCTGATCAAAGTTGTAAAATCTCCACTACTAATTCTCAGTATCAAAAATAAAAATAAATATGATGCACAACTACATACAACAGTAGAAAGTTAATTTCAATAGATGAACAAAAGGTTCATTTTACAAAAGAAGATTTAAAACTACCTTCAATATAACATTATTAGGTTTTATTTCAAATAATATTTTCTAAAAAATTAGTTTACACCTTTTATAAATATGTATGAAATCTAATGAGCGAGTGCTGCCTAACTTACTGTTTGTAAAGATACTCTGAATTTTATTCAGCTATGAGCTGTATTAGTAATGGGGTTGGGTAATGAACTATTGTGTTAGTTCAAGAGGTGAAGAGCCTACTTGAGGTACGGATGTGCTGCTTTACTTTTTAAACAGCTGACTTAAGTGAATGTACTAAACACTGACCACTACTTGATCCATCATTTCCATTAGATGGTATTCTGGCTAAAATTACTCAAGTAGTAAAATTTATTTGCAGGTAGCTGACAAATTATTGTGCATGTTTCTAAAAATGGTTTCATAAATCCCAGGTCATTTTAATACCTGAATAAAGAAACCAGCACACAGTCACATGCTTTGCAAGGTGTATTTTAAAACAGAAATAAGTAAAATATTGTCCTATCTTTAGCTTCAATCTTTTAAACATTTCAGCACTACACATCTAACAAAGAATTCTGAATGGAGAATGTTAATGACATGTAACAGTATTAAATTAATACAGCTCTTGGCTGCATTAATTTAGTTTGTGTCTAGTCTAAGACTTTTCTTAGAGTAATTTAGAGTCATAACCAGACACAAGACCTGGATGGACTTAGAATATCACAGATCAGAAAAAATATGGGGCTATGTGTGGTGCACAAAGGAAACATGTATACTTCATCTACAACATCCTGAGTATGAACTTTATCTACATTTAACTTAAGTTTCGGGAAGGGGAGATTGATCTGTATATTTCTAGGTCAAAGGTACCTTGAAAATGAACAGTACACGACAATCATTGGATTCACTTAGCCAATAATGGTTATGTTGCATGGGTGATGTTCTGCATTCAGTTTGTGCTTTACATCTTAAAGTATATAATGTTTTCACTTTTACAAGTCATCCTAGAAGTCTGAGTTGTAGAGTACTTTGCTGTTTTCAGCTGTAGATTATCTCACTGCCCCTTCAGGAAGTGAAAAGTAGATCAACTATCCTTATCTAACCAAGAACTAGAACTTCTCTGCTTGCTCTTACTCCATGTGTTCTTACTCTACAGGGTCCCTCTTTCATCTGGGAGCACCCTGGGAATTGTTTGCAATGTTCCCTCCTCAAAGGTCATATTCATGAGTGTGCAGCGTCTATGTGCACCTTGTACTTCTTCCTGAGATTTACCATATGTGAATAACCTCTGGATTGATATTTTCTAAATGTCAGTTTCAGGTAAATACATGAAGCATGAAACATTATTTTATAAATAGTCTCTGTATCTTCTCAAAATTTAGATTTATCATCGCACTGCTTTCCTGCAGACTGGGTCTCGTATTTGTTCTCTTGTAATAAAAAATGAGTCACATGTTTTTAAGGGGTGATAAAATATAGTTGCAACCTGTGCATAGCAGTATACGCCTGTAATCTCAATAATTTGGGAGGCTAAGGCAGGAAGATCACAAATTCAAAGCCAGACGTAATAACATAGTGAGGTTCTGTCTTAAAAACACAAGCCAAATAGAAACAAGAGACACATGTAAATGAATTTAGAGCTTTCCATTAATACTCTTAAAAGACTGAAATAAATACATAAAGGAGAAGACCTCATTATCTAAGCTCTGTGTCACCTAGAATCAGCTTACTTCTACCAATGTATGCTCTATGATGCAGGAGGACCTGTGTTCTAAACTCTTGAAGAGAAAGGATAAGGTTTTAGCCCAAGAATGGGTTTCTAGGCTGAGCATGGCCACTCCACTGATTGGTAAATCTCTTCTGACAAGATTTACTGGGCTACATGACACTCATAGGTAACACATGCTTCATGACACTCAATGAACCTGGCCTCCTGGGGCTCAGGTTCCTTCATAAGATGCTGGAAATAGAGCTTATGCTAAGAGTAGCCTATGGGCATTTCCAGATCATGATTAGCTTCATTAGCTGTTTTCATGTTAGACATTTATGAATTTTTTGTCGTGTATTTCCCAAACTAATGGAACTTTTGAAACCCCACAGCAACTGCCCCTCACCTTTAGACAAATTAAAATACAAAATTCATTATATCATTTTCCTAATTGGATTATCTCAATATAAACTTAAGAGTGACATTTCCAAAGTCAAGTCAAAATCTAGTTAAGTCCTCTTCAATCCTCATCCAGAATGATTTTTCTCTCGGAAATACAAGTGAAGACAATCACCTCTCTATTCTTGGTAAAGAATGATTATTTTTAGATGACAATGCGATCTTACCTTCCCCTCCCATAGAAACAGATATATTTCACACTTCTTTTAACTAGTCCAAATTCACAATAGTTATGTCTAAAATATTCTGTAACCAGAAATATATCCACTTAAAGAACTTTTTATTTTTTCACCTATGCATATGTTATCTCTATGTTTGAGGTCTATTTTATACTATATGACTACTTTTTAGAACAGATTTCTAAGGCTTTAATTCATTTTATTCTTCTTATATTTTGAGTTTTTGGTGCTTTGGCCTCACTTATCATAGCACATATTTGAGTTTACTACAGTTGAAAATATGTGTGACAAAGAAAATCTGTAAGGCACTGGCCGTGCTACGTGAAGTGTTATCACTTTAAATACATCAGATTAGACATGTCATTGATATTATAATTGTACTTTATACAATTTTTCTTTTAAGGAAGGAGCAAACTGCTTGTAAGTTGGGTAACCCAGATGGCTTAAAAATTAAATGTATCCTAACCATCAATCTTCCACAGTAAGTGTTCCAGGATAGAACACTGTACAAATATCTTAGCAACATAATAGCTTTCTATGAGTATTTTAAAACTAAGATTAAGGTAATAGATTATGAAAGTAGCCAATGTGAAAAAAAACCAGAAATGTCAAGGTAAATATTTTGCCTTTTAATGAATAAATGATAATTAAAAGACATAATCAAAATATATAGTGAATATTCATTTTTTTAAAAATGATTATAGAAAACATACTGGCATTAATTCCCTCCACAATATACCCTCTCTCTCCAAACACAATTATACCAACATTTTTAGAACTTTCTGAGGCAGTTGTGGAATTCTTCTTTCATGAGGTCCCTGCAAATGTGACCAAAATTAGGGTGAATCTTGTGCCACCAACATCATGGAGAATAGAGTGCCATCCAACGTAAAGACAGTCTCATGAAAAATATTACCATGTGTCCTCACCCTCTTTATTCATCAGCTCTGCCGCTATGTGAATTCTTGCTCTTCCCCGAAGCCAAAGTAACCATGAAAAGCAAAGGTTCTGGATTAATTCAAAATGGCAAGGAAGCTACCACAGTAAAACTAAAAATACAAAAGAAGACTTTTTCAGAAAGCAGCTAGAATAACAAGTAAGACTGTTTGAAGCAAAAGGGAATATTTTGCAGGGGATTAATGGCAATGTGTCTTTTTCTCTAATAAAAAGTTTTTAATTTAAACACTTACTATCTATTTCCAATCACACAGCATCAATAAGTTGTAAATCAAGATCGAGAGTCCTCTAGTCATTAGTGATTTACTAATGGTCTTCTTTTCATGTTCATATTTTTAATATTTTACCCTAAGGTCTAAATTGTAAAAGGCATCTGGACTGATTCACTTGAAGAACTCTATTTTAATTCAGACGGCATATAATTAGAATACTAGTATTCTAGCACTTCAAGATATTTTTAAATTTGCTGGAAAACTGTTGTGTCATTGCAGAAGGTAGCTTCTTGGTATAGAAAATGGAAAAGTTGCTCAGTGTGTTCAGGGTGCTCTTGAATCTACCTTTTGGTTGCCCCCCTCTCTTCCTTTCCAGGCCATCTCTACTTCCGGCCTTCACCACTGCAATTAGCCCCCTACGGCCACCTACTTCCAAAGGGACTTTGTGGGTTGCTGCACTGGTGCAACTCATCAGCCAGCGACCTGCAGGTGCCCCTCTTCATTGTGGTGCATTAAGGTCCGCCAATCCTTTTCATTCCTATTTCCAACCCTTTCCTCTCATCTGCCTTGCTACAGCCCTGGCTACAGCCAGCCACTGCTACTATCCTGCTGCTCAGAGACCCTCTTGCCCCTTGATTTTGCCCTTGAGCCCTGGAGTAGAGGTCAGAGAAACTACCCTGTAAAGTGTCACATAGTACATACTGACCCTTTACAGAGTGGACCAAGGTTTCTATTACCACCGCTGGGCTCTGCCACTGAAATCCAAAAGCAGCCCTTCATGCTATGTACATGAATAGCATGGATCACGTTCCAGAAAAACTATAGCTTTGGACATTTGAAACTTCAATTTTCAATAATTTTCAACTGTCTTGCAATAATCTTCTTTT
Source organism: Dolichotis patagonum (assembly GCA_004027295.1). Taxonomy (NCBI): domain Eukaryota; kingdom Metazoa; phylum Chordata; class Mammalia; order Rodentia; family Caviidae; genus Dolichotis; species Dolichotis patagonum. Next base: position 52,911 of record PVJX010002555.1, on the reverse strand, counting down.
GATGTCTTTCAAATCAATAAACAGCATGTAGGCAGTTCTTAGTTAATAAACCACAGAAAAGTAGACAACAGGCAGAATTTGACCCAAATACTGTAATTTGCTCACCACTGCTCCACAATGTAATGGTAACTCTTCTGCTCAGAATCCTTCAGTGGCTCCCTATTTGACTCAGAACAAATGCTCATGTCATAACCACAGCCTATAATGCTGCATATAACCTTTCTGCCTTTGTCTCAAGTTACTCTGTTTTCTCTATCATATTGTTATGGCTGGTATCTAGATGTCCCCTCAAAGCTTCATGTACTAATAAGTGAGATTTTTTAAGTGGTACTTAAATCTAGGCTGTGTGAATGTGAATTAAGGGTGTATGAATATGGATTAAGAGTTCATAGTAAGTAAGCTAGTCCATTGATTGGTTTAGCATAGTTTTGGCTATAGATAATGGAAAGTTCCACCCTGGGTGTAGGTGGCACTACCAAAAAGGCTGGTAACCTGGGTGAGATAAAAGGGAAAGGGAGGATTGCTGCTTAGCCATCTCCTGCCTGCTTTTCTATGGACTGTTTCTCCTCTGTCATGCCCTTCGAACATACCACCCTGTCTTGCAGCCAGCCAACTATTAATGGAAACCTCTAAAAACTGAACTAAAATAAAACTTCCATCCTTTAACTTGTTAGTGTTGGGTATTTTGTCTCAGCAACAAAAAAGTAACCAAGACAACAGTAAAACTGCCTTGAATTTTTACCTTCAGCACACTCAGTAACAGCCTTCTTTAGGACTTTTGCACTAACTGATTTATGGGTCTGCAATCTGCTTTCCTGTGTATTTCTATAGCCTTCTTTTCTTGCTTCAAGATTTGAATCAAATGTCACTCATTTTCTCATTCTATCTTGACCACTAAATTCAAACTGTAACTGCTCTATTTTGATGGTGTTGAACACCTTATAAATTCAAATGCTGAAGTCCTCAACTTCACTACCTCAAAATATAAGGATATTTGAAGAAAATCCCTTTACAAAATGTGATTCAGTTACAAAAAGACCATAGGGTAGACACTAATCCAGTCTGACTTGTATCGTTATAGGAAAAAATTTAAACAAATAGACACCAGAAACACACACAGAGCAAACACTCTGTGAGGTCATGACAAGGGAATAAATAGCCATCTACAAGCCAAGAGAGAAGTCACAGAAAAAAATCAAACTGGCTGACACTTCGATTTGAAACTTCCAGCATCTGGGAAAGTGAGAAAATAAATTTCCATTGTTTAAGCCAACTAGTCTATGGTGTTTTATTATGGTAACCCTGCAAAACTCATCTACAACCTAACCTCCACAGTCTGCCAAACCCACTTATCCTGCTGTATTTTTGTTCGGTGGACATACTACTTACTAATATACAATTCAATTTACTAATTTTCTATGATTATTATCTGTTTCTCTGTTACATAAAGGCAATGATCATTTTGTTTACTTCTGTATCCTATATTCTCAAAAATGCCCAGTAAAATATAAACACTAAATAAACACCTACTACATAAACAAAATCTTGCAATGCACGTATCTTTTTATATCTTCTGCCACTGTCTCTTTGCTGTTCCTGGGAGGTCCAGTAACTACTTCCACATATCTAAGCCCATGGCCAGTAAAACCCAGCTCAAACACTACCACTACTCTACTAAGTGGTCTCTCTCTTTGGATTCCTCCAGTTCTATCTGTAAGTCTCTTGTGGGACTTAACACATGAAGCTGGTATTAAAATTTTTATGTATGTTTTATCTTCTTCTCTAAATGTTAAGCTCTTTTATGGTACAGCTGTTGCTACAAGAATTTTCAAATCCCTCACCATACCATTCTCAGTGTGCTATATATACTAGAGACACAATAAACATTTGCTGTGTTTATGAAGACTGTTATGATTAAAACGTCTACCACAGAATAGATTGTCAGATTCTACATTAGCTCTCCACATCACTTGTATCTTTACTGAAAACACTGTGAATGTGTTAGTGTCATTACCTCCATTTTATTCATGAGGTCATTGAGTCTAAGACAACTCTTCCAGGATCATACTCCTTATAACAGGCCTATCATTCTATAGAAGTCAGGATCTCTAGTTTACTGGCATGCCAACAAAACAGTAAGTAAAGCTCACTTTTAAATAAAAATATTGTTACCATGCTGAGTGGAACAAAATAAAGAAATATGTGCCTCAATTATGTATTTCAAAGGCTTCTAGATGGACTGACTTTACTTTTCCACTAATAATTTTGCTTCATCTGGACTCAAGAATGTAGCCTTTATGCATTTGTCAAATTTATATACTGACTGACTCTGAATTGTTTAAAGTTCATATTTCATAATACATCCTGCTCTAGATCTCATTTTATTGGTAATACTTTCAATTTAACACATAAAATGATGAAGCGTACGAAGTCAGGCTTCCCTAAAGCTAGGATTTAATACCTAGTGTAACTCCCATCTCCTTATAATTTCATAATTTAATGATTCAGCATCTACTTAAAATTAACTTCTGAAATAACTGATTTCTACTTCTCACCCTTATTTCTTTTAAATTCTATTATACTTTTCATCCTAGGAAAGTCAAGATGAGTAAGCCATTTAATCTTATTTTCTAGGGAAAAGAATTTACTTAACAATAAAGAAACCATTTAAGAATTTGAGACTCAAAAACTTTCAGAAAAATATATGCTACAGTAATATATAAGTTATCTGCTATTTTTAGGAAGAAGGTAAAGTTTGATAGAAGAACACCGAAGTATAATTAAATATAACCCTTAAAAGTATATAAATTTTAAATTCTGGCATTTTCAGGAAAGCATCTGAGTCAGATGTTCTATCTACTCTTTGAATATTTTATAGTAATCAAAAGTGAATATACTTTGACCTTTTCTAAGGACTTCAAAACAATTGAATAATGTTAGTTTGCATATACTATTATATATTGATTTATCGGTATTAGAAATAGGCCTTAGGACCACCTGAACATATACTGATCCCAGCTATTGTTCTTAAAATTTCTGGCCTACAACAGTACTTGGTGGTTAGCTTGAATCAAGATTACTTAATTTTCTTCATGAAGAAACTGATATCACAGGAAGACTGTAATGTTGCCCACAGGATGTGCTGAATTGTAATGATGCTAGGATTTAAATTCAGGTTTTCTAGGATGCCCAGTTCTGATATTTCTATTAGCTCAAGTCACTGATTTGGACACTTATCACAGTATAAGGTTATAACAACTGTATGTTCTCAGAATGGTAGACTAATAAACAGTAAATGAACTAACTAGCTATTATAACTTTGGAAAAATACACTGAGTAACATGGCTTCAATTATGTCTTCTGAATATAAGAAAGTCAGGCTAAATGATTTTAAGATCCACTGATTTCTGATAGGCCCATAATCCAACAATATATTCTAACAGAACTCCTTCTGCAAGTAACACGATACACATAATATTGTCCTTATTGACACTGTGTTGAGAATTTATATCGCACTGAGCTTGAACAAACTTTTTAATTTCAGAGTTCAGGACTGTGCTGTTCCTTGCAGGAAGACTGGGATGGAATCATTGGAAGGTATATTTGCATGTTCTTGGGTTCCTGCCCAGCAGTTGGTTGTGCAGTTTCCCTTGGGGAACTTTAGTAGACACAGCATAAAATTGATCTTTAAGTTCTAAAAGCTTTTTATGGAATTGGCTTCATAGTTCTTTGAAGCCTTTTGACTTTTGTTTGGCTCAGGGTATCATAATATAGTTAGAAAAATCTTTTTTTATATCCTCTGAATAAAACAAATCCTGTGTATCTTAACATATTATACATATGAAACATGACCAATTGGGCAGGTGTTAAACCTCTAATCCTATGACCTTAACAGTTGAAAAGTTTCCAATTTAGAGGTGAAAATCCTGACCCAAATTTAAAAATTTCACAAGGAGACAAAAACTAAGGATAGAAACACATAGACTCAAAGCCTTTTCTTTCAGGTAAAATATCTAAAATTATAGGATAGCCCAGGCAGTGTACTCTTGTTTCCAGAAATTTTGAAAGAATCCATATATTTTATTCTTCATGTATTAGTTTCTATTTTGTATATAGATATAAATATATTTTATCAGATTAAATATTAACGTTCCATATGTTATATAACATTGAGTGTACAAACATAAAAAGTATAAAACACAGGTATTTATACATAATTTACCCACAATAAAATTTTTAAGCAAACAAGAGAGCATACAGTACCGACTCCATTAAAAAATGTGCTTACAATTACAGAAAATTGAGACATACAGCATGCTAGATTATCTATCATAGTTTTTACACCCAAAAAAGTACATGGCAAAATAAGAAAACAGCAGAACAATATGTTATTGTCTCAAAGAGTTAGTTAAGCAACTACATTCAGAAGTGATAAAGGCAGAGAGTCAAAACCCTACCAATGTTGGGGAAAGCCAATGGAGAAACAGGTGGGCATGGTAAAAATCACTGGTATTTTGTGACATACCCAAACATCCAATGATTATTTTTTGAACATTCAGTATGCGTTAGGCAGAAGATCAGTACTGGATTAAAATAACAAACAAAACAAGCACAATCCTTAAAAAAGAGTTACAGGCCAGGATATAGCTCAGTGGCACAGCACTTGCCTTGCAAGCTGAACGTCCTGAGTTTGATTCTGGTTACAAAAAAAAAGTTACATTACACATTTATAGACAACTGTGATTAATGCAAAGTATTTTAGATAATGCTAATTTTAATGAGGTAGGTGACCATATGTTCCAGTCTGTCTGGAATTTTTTGGGTTTGTGCCTGTTTCCTTTCAGATATTATAAAGATTATCTCCTTTTAATCTCTTAAGTGTCCTACCTTTTGTTATCCTCTTTGGAAAATTATTAAAAGATAATACAAAACAAAGTTATTGTAGGAGGGTCATTCTGTATTGGCTGGTCAGTAAATACTTCATTTGGATGATATTTGAGCTGAAAATTAAAGCCACAACACAGCTCTACAGAGTGAGGTTCAGTTTGTGAAGAGAGAATCGTGTCATAAAACAGCTTCAATTTTGATAAATCCAGTTTTATATCACATACCCAAGGCATCATAGAATTGACCCTTGAGCAAGTATCCCGGTAGAATACCCAAAAACACGCCTTAAGCTCAATAACATGATTTAGAAACACCTATATTAAATTGTATAGACAAAGAAACATATTTATATTATCCTCTTACCACAACATACTTTACTGATCTATATTTTTGAGCAATTGCTATGCAGTAAACACTGTACTGTGATACAGCTGGAGAATCAAATATTATTTCTGTTGTTTAGGAGATTCTGATCTATTTGAGGTATGATTTAAGACACCTGAATTTCTTCAATAATTCAACAGCGGTTAGTAATTAAATGCTGTACAAAAGGGGACAGAAAACTCTTCCTATAAGAGCTCAAAAAGGAATCCAATCGATGTACATCACAAAGCAAGGCGGGGCTCCAAGGGGAAGAAAAATTGGCCCTGAGCAGGTATTTAACTGAGGAAAGGTGGTATTCACTACCTGATCACTCAAAAAGCCAAATAAACATTCCTCCAGACAGGGAACAGGACTCTGTTGAGCTCACCCAGTAAAACAATCTGGCAGTGTGGTTAATTTAGCTTTTCAGACAAGCTTTCTTTTCCTACAAATAATTTCAGTGATGCTCTCTCTCTCTCTCTCTCTCTCTCTCTCTCTCTTTCTCTCTCTCTCTCTCTCCCTCTCATCTGATTTTGCACCATCTTGTTTGGCTCCAATCTCACCAGCCTCGCTCTAATTTTTACAGAAGAAACTATTTTAAAGGCTCATTGCCTCCCATCCATTGTCCATTATCCTTGCCTCTCCTCAGTGAAAACCAGAAGCGATAGCTCTCTTCTTTTTGAAATTTTAACATATGTTGCTTGGTTGGATTAACTGCCTCATATTCATTTGCTGCATTGGCAGGATAATATGGGCAGTTGGGAATCACGAAGAAATAGCCTACAAAACCACAAGACTCAGCTCTTAATAAGCACTTAATAAATGTTGGTTGAATAAATAAATGGAGATTGTAGTTATTGAAGAGTAATAAAATAAAAAGCAAATGAGTTTAAAAATTGCAGTCATTTATATCACTTTCTTTCTGTTTATTCCTAATTACCAGGAACCATAATAATGATTAGGTATCCAATTATTGCTAGTGAAAATTTAATCTGAATAAAACAAACAGGGTATCTTATAGATACCGGATCACTGATAGTAAAAAAAAAAAAGTTACCATTAGTTGAAGGCTTGCTAGAGATACACACAGAGATATTCTCATTGTATCACTGAGATGGCCTGGGTTAGAACAGCAGCGTGACTTCAGATTGAGAGATTAGGGATCAAGCTATAATTTCCCTACAAGGCTGCTCACCCTCTGCACATACTGCTGCCCTCAAGCACAGCTGAGAGTTGAGCAGAAACAGCAGCTCTTCTCCAGCACATTCCTGGAATATAACTCTATTTTTTTCCATTTTAATGCAATATACTTATATTATGCTCATTATGGCTATGATAAAAAGACACTAAAGGAAGCAAAACAAAGCTGAACAGTGTGCCAGACATGAGCCATTAAGAAGAGTGTCAAACGATGGAACACTTTTTATTAGGTTACTCCCCTAACCAAAACGTGGCACCCATCTCCTCTCCTACCTTGGCCACCCATTTAGTTCTGCTCTCTGACTCATTCTCCCTGAAGCTGGAAAAAGATGAGTTGACTATCACTAGTCGTTATGATGTGTTGATCTATTCCAGAATCCTTGCTGCTCTCCTTTAAATACAAGAACATTAGTCCTAAATCAATAAAATCTTGAGACATCCTGATGTTAACGCAGTATCTTTATTAGGAGAAATGAATAAGGTTAGGCTTAGCTGCATAGTTTCAAAAGGCCTGACCTTGCTGACTCGTTTGCAAACTGTTTGGCATCTACTGAGAAAAAATCTATCAATGTTGATGTATTCTCTCATGGTCAGTTGGACTTTGCTTTCATCTACAGTGAAAACCAACTCCTCAAATCTTTGGCACCTAACACCTCAAGCCATAAATATATCTAAGTGCTGGGAAAAGGACGAAATAGATTTTATTAGAGAAAATCCATCAACATGGCTAGAAAACATAACACATACCCATTTCTTCCTGAATAGCAGCGTTGTAAAATGAACATCACATTCTTTGAATATATCATTTACTTTGGTTGATTATGCCATGGCATCTTCCTAGAGAAGAGAGATTTGTTTGAGGTATAAGTTTGCTTTATTTCTGGAAGTTAAGAGACACACAACGAAGTTGTTAAAGAAATGCTGCAGTTGAACAAAAAGATCATCAGTGATAGTGAGAGATGCTATAGAGAACTAGGAGCTTTGTGAGTCACCCAGAGCTATGGATAGCTGCTCAATGCCACTTTCATTATTTTTTGAGGCCCAATAACACTACCACTGTTAGTAATTTTTAAACAAAGAAATTCCAGGCAGTGACAATGCTGGCAAGAAATGAACATAAAATAATCAATAGTGCCAGGAATATATCTTTTCCTACTTAGAGTAACTTTCCTGCCAGCACCTCACACAGGATCTGCTGACCTCTGGATCAGGAATACACTTCTAAGGTCCTTGTGGTTAAGGCACAGTCCCCCAAATGGCACTGCTGAGAACTGGTGGAGCCTTGCAGGGATGGAGCCCAGTAAGAGGCCTTCAGGTAACCTGAAAGCTGTGATGAGGGCCCATGGCTTTTCTCTTTCACTTTAAACCTTAGAGAAACTGGTTCAGTCTAGCATCTTCTCTATCACAATATATTGCTTCACCATAGGCCCTGGACTAGTGGTCCAGGTGACAACTGACTGAAAAAGCTAGAACTATGAGCCAAAGTAAATTTTTTTCTTCATACGTTGGCTATGTAGGAAATCTGTTGCTGTAATGAAAAGCAGGCTGATACAGGTTCAGCAAATGGCAGTAGAAGTGCAAATCTGATGGCAGAAAAACTAGAGACTGGCTTTGTTTTGGAGTGTTGTTTGTTGGTTGGTATTTTTTTCCCTTCTCAAAACTCTCGGTTGGTTGCAACCCTGCTCTGAAAACCATACTGCTATTCAGCTGCCCTCTGCGTATTCCTGCTCCAGGATCCCAAAACAGTCCCTACACATTCCTTTTCAGCAGGGCATTATTAGCAGGTGCAGACTGCCCATCACCTCTTTCTTATTTCTTTACACCTGTCAGTGTAAAGAGTCTGTTCATCAAATTATTTTAATGAATATAGAATCTTGCTCTTAAAATAAAACCTTGCTCTTGCCAGAAACAAAGATGATATCTACCACAATCATCTATGATATCCTCAACAGTTTCTGTTCTATGCTCTGAGATGTGGACATTTTCCAGGCACTGATGTGTAATTGCTGATATTTCTGGCAAGAAATACAATTGCCTTTGACAGAGTGGGGAAAATACAGCTGTTTCAATGAATATTAGCTCCTCTCTTCAGACCTTATGCAATGCATCGACTAATTTGGTCAATACGTCAACAAAAAGTTTTCAGTTTATCATGTCCAATTCTATGCATCCAGACAAGCCGCATCACAATAATTAAAAACCCTTTTTCTCTTTGGAAAAGAAGAACTTTTAAGCCCTGCAAGCTTAACTACATGCTCGATGTGTAGAACAGAATGTAAGCTACAGTGCAAAAAGCATTAACCTACAGATTTCTTTACAAAATTACAGGGACATTAATAGCCTTCACATACAAGTGTTTTGCGCATTGAAATGAGTGATCCTCTAATCAGATTTGGCAGTATTGCTAAAATTAAGAAGCTGAAGCAAGATCCTAAAACTCCACATATCCTATTACTATTGACTGAAAAGTTGCATGGGACAAAATAATTTTTTGCAAAAAGTTTAAAATGTAAACTCTGCTGCAAAGAGTAAGACAATGCCATATATTTGTTGGTACTCAAGTATAAACACAACTTTTCTGTGCTTTCTTACCTGAGAACAGGTTTCAATAGAAGGAAAAGTACAAGTGCACACATCCACACATGTACACACGTACAAAACAGTGTGACTTGGCATTTTGTGTGCAACTGAGTAAAAAAATTTGCAAATAAAGAAAAGAGTCATTTCAGAGTACACAGATGAAGGTACTATAATATATATTTAGCTGCCACGTGGCAGGGTCATATGAAATATGAAATAGAAACTTCTCTCATTTTTGTCAATTACATTTAAATTTTTAAATATTTAATCATATGAGGTTTTCACAAGCCTATCTTGTGAATGGGATGTGTCTGCTCTGTATGCTAATACAGCTGGTAGGGGAAACAGGCTAGATGTAGGGGGCTGAGGAACAGGAAATAGGAGTTTGTGGTCCATCATCACAAGCAGTAAAGAAGGTGACAGAAAAAGGGTGGACGACCAGAAACTTGCTTTGATAGATCTCTGATTTTGCAAAAGATTCATTCTTTAGTTTTGCTTGCCATTACAAAAATGCAAACTAAAAATATTTAAATCTATAGATTGTTAGCATTGTTGTGTTGGTTTCACATACAGTAACTTAATAGTGTCGAGTTATACTGGAAACTAGTCAATGCAAAGTTGTGAATCACATATATTCATTCTCTCTCTCTCTCTCTCTCTCTCTCTCTCTCTCACCCCCCACAACCCTCTCCTTCTCCTTCACTCCAACTTCTTTTCCTCTATATCTTTCTTCTAATCTAAAATTCTGTATGTGATGGAATAAGGAATTCTTACCTAATTTTTCTGGGATATAATTTCATTAAAATTGAAATATTTTAATCCTGTACCTAAATAGCAATTCAAAGCTTAACATAATTTTTCAGTATAAATTGCATTCATTTCCCTTAGGTGAAGGGTTGAACTTTACCATACCTATGCCTTGTAGTCAGAAAGCCTGAAACAGATCACGAGGCAACGTTCACCTCCTACATAGGTTTGGGGAATTGTTGCTAATAGGAAATTGTGTTCAGGTCTTGCTTTTTTTTTTCCAAGAACATGATGTACAGAATATTAATAAATGTCAGAACATCCTGCAAATAAGTACTATATAACAGTCCCATACTAAATTCTGCAAATAAAGGAGAAACAGTTCACAGATTGATGTGTGTATTATAATTTGCCCTTTTGTAAGGGGCCAGCATCATAAAAGAGGGTAGCTAGCACAAGTCCCAAATCAAGAAAGAACTAAACAACTGAATTCCACATTAAACCTCATCAACCTATAAACCACTAACTTGTAATACTTGCCTATGGGTTCCTGTGATTTATTACCCATAGTGAAAGATTTTTTTCAGAATACTTAGGTTTCCATGGTAAATAAAGTCAAAATATGTGTTTGTAAAATTCACTCTTTGAAAATTCACTCTTCAACATAATAAAATATTTCAAATATTTTAGCAAATATGAACGGACTTTATTTTAGCTAGTAAATTTTATCCATTGATTTTGCACTCTCTAATTATAGAACATTTTAGAAAAATCACTAGTTAAAAATTCATTCACAAATAATTGCTAGTTACTGCCAAAACTTAACAGTTTTCATAAAATTAAACTATTTCCCTCTAACTTCTGATAATTCCAGCAAGAAACATCAAAGGAAAAGTTTGTATAAATGAAAATTTCTTTGTACAATTAATTTTCTACATTTGTATAAATGCATAAATTATTTTGGTGACAAATAAGAAGCAACTGCCAAAATATAAATTGTGTATTTCAGAATTAACCTAATTTCAAATATAAAGCAAAATCACTATTTCCTTAGATGACACTAATAAAAAAATCTAAAAAGGTTTTCTGGTAAAAAAGAAATCATTCAATGTTTTAAACGTTTTATAAGTTCATAGACATATGCTATTTGTTCAGGATATAATTTGAAAATTCTTGTATATCCAACCTTAAAGTAAATTATGTTAAACTAATACAACACTACTTCTTACTTCTTCATTAATTACCAGCTAAGGGACTAAACAGTATTCTAATGAATTCTACATTAGATCCCATGATATGAATAGTGTGTACTATCACAGCATCTAGTAAATGCATAAATCAGTTTCCCAAGAAGAATTTTGAGTAGTTGGAAAAATTCTACCTGCATTTCATAGTATTCAGTATTATAGACATTGAGGAGAAAACAATTTTTACACAAAGCAAGTTGTCATAGCACATTTCTCAGGACCTAAGTTTAACTATTTTATGATAATCTCTTGGTCCTACTTTTCAAACTTCAAAATTACTGTTCTCATGTGTTTTTCTCTTGTGTCGCAAAATAAATAAACTGCTCTCACGTACTCTGATTTCGAAATAGACAGTGTATAAGGCTTTACTAGTTTCCATATATTCCATATTATATATTGTCAAGTACCCGTTAGACACTGTATTTTGAATTTAATATTTATGGTCCATGACTTTGAAACAATTTGAAATTTTCATAAAATGTTTTAAAATCAGAAGTTTAAGAAAACCATTCTTCAAATAGAATTTTTAAAAAGGGATAGAACAATGCATATAAAACCACTAAGAAAAAAAAAGAGGAAACAAGATACATATAAGCACGAATTCCCTATGATGAGGGTGATCATTATGTACAAATAAAGTGAACCAAAAAACTTAATTTAAAAAATCATAAAACCAGTAAGAAATAGGTAGAATCTCAAAATTGCTTTATCAAAAAAGGAAAATCCAGCTTACCATAGCAAGACTGTGGAAAATCAAATTTTTGTAGAATACTTATCTAACTTCATACCAAGAGAAAAGACCACATACTGAGCACTGTCAAAGGAGACGCAGTACCCTAAATGGTATCTTATCCTTTAGGGTCTAAAGCAAATTAAAAGGTTAGGCCAAGGTCACAGTGACAGGATGGACTGCTTAATATGAATGGACACAGGATGGCAAACACGACAGATCTTCAAGTTGGCAAAAGTCACGTACAGCTTGTTACAATCATTCTATAAAAACACTGAAATTCACTATAATTTGCAGCACTGAAGATTAGCATCTGGATATTAGAAGGATGTTAATATTAGGATATTAGCAACTCTCTTAATCTCTATTACTACTTAATGGTGCTCTCCAAAATCATTCGATTGTCACACTAATACTATCAAAATAGTTTCCCCCTTTCACATTGTCAACATGATTGTATATGCAAGTGTGTGACTACCACGCCATTCCACATCTCTAAATAAACGCTATTCAAATTCATCTCTCCACCTTGCAGCAGTAAGTTTCCCAGTGAACTCTTTTGCTTATTATTTACAGAAGACAAATAGAAGTTAGAATTTTAAAAAATACAGCTAATATTAGCTCTCCATGACTAGAATCAAAGCATAGTATTTTTTTAAACCAGTTTTGTTCTCTCAGAAGTTTGACGGTCCATTAAAATACCTATTACTGGTGTGAACTAACATTGGTCCCACCTGTCACTAACTACTGATGCCACTAAGGAATTCTAAGGGTAGCAAAACTCTTGGTCTAGCTCCCTCATTTTAAAATATCTTAAAAATATTTTCTTGCAATCAACACTTATATTTAAATAGAGTTTCTATTTCAATCGTGCAAAATTTTAAAACATAGAAATCTACTGCAAAAACACAAACATCAAACATCTCATGGACATTTTGCTCTTCAGCTGTTTTCACATTTTGCTCACATTTTGTTAGCAACTCAGAATTCTGAGAGAAATGTCTTTAACTCTTTCACCACTGAGCTTTATGATCAAATTTATGAAACCATCGAAGGGTTATAATGATCAGAGTTTTACAGAATTCCGGTACGGCTGAAGAAAGGACAGCTATGTGCTTTTCTAATAAAGTGCAGTAAGCAAGAGTGAGGGAAAACCCCTCACCAAATCATGCAGGTTTTTTATTTTTCTGTTCTGGTCTTTCCACTCTGCAGACACTGCTTCCTTAGAGTGAGGCAATTTAATAGCAACACTGTGATGAAGATATAAAGACACATCCAGAGAATCTAGTTCTACCCCCAAATTAGAGCTGCACTGCACACATTTTCAGAAACATGAATCTCAGCAAACAGACACAATGGCATTTTATTGATAGCATTAGAAATAATCACAACAAAGAAATAGTGAGGCTTTCCTACTCTGTTTCAACTTTGTTACCATCCTCTGTCAGCCACTATTAAAAACAACAACAAAAAAAAAAGCAAGCCATTACCTGTATGAAGAGAACCTGTTAATAGCCTGAGAAGGTACTGGGCAAATTTCAATATTTCACGTTTACATCGTTTTCTACAGCCACTCATCTTAAGCAACAAGATATTCCTCTGAGAGAGCCAGAAGTCTTTGCCAATTGAAAAAAAAAAGAAAAGAAAAAAAAAAAACAGTCTCTGAGGGGAAACTTCTGTCTCAGTTTATGTCACAGGCTGCCTTACAACTCCTGTGGAATTAGCTGTTAGTCCCTGAATCAGAAATTCCTTTACGAAGCTAGAGGAGCCGGATACGGACTGAACAGAACGAGGTGGTAGACAGAGCCCTGCTTCTCAGGATGGTCCCCAAGTTCTTCAGCGGCAACAGCTAGGTGGCCGGTTCACACTTGTAGTAAGGCAGCTGTGGTGCAGCTCAGCATCCCCTCTCCTGAAGCAAGTGCAACCTCACAGACCATTGAGAGGGAGGCGGGGCCTGAGATGCCAGCTCATCAATGAATCAGCATGTAAGCAGGTGAGAAGACAGAAGACAGGTCACTGGGGCTGGCACCCTTCCGATACCCAGGAAAGATCCTGCTAATGCCTTCAAGCTTGCTGGAGAGGGAAGTCAAGGTCTGAGGCCAAAGAAAATAATTCCAAAAAATTAAAAAGGAAAGCAGGAAGGCAGACTGCTGCTCAAGGTCAGACATGAGCCAACTCCCTGACACAGTGTTCATCAGATTCAGAAAGCCTAAACGGGGAGGAACTCAGTTAAGAAGCTGACCCTGATTCTAAACAAACAGAGTTGACGGTTTATCACCAACTAGAGGCAATGCTTTTCTGTCACAGATAAATATATTCCACTTCATGAGCTCAGCAGTGAAAAACAAGCTGCTATCTAAAATTGGCTACATTTTCTGCACTGTCCCGACTCAGGTGTTTGGAAATTAGGGAACTCACGGTGGGCTTGAAAATACCGCCGCCTGGAAACCTAACTCTGAAGCCTGATACTTTGCCCCCAGGCAAAAGAGCTGCAAAATTAATTGGCTGCATTATCCTAAAACTAAGAACTGCCTCAGTTTCTTGTTTCTATAAGGCAAATATTTACAACCTTCTGTCTCCCTTCCACCTCAATTAATAGAGCAATCATGAGCATTTGAAACATCTGCAGATCACTTTTCAAGTAAAGACACTGTTATAAAGGAGCTGATATCAAAGTGAGAAAAACGACAGCCTTGCTTTCTTTAAAAGTGCAGTGTTTCTGAATTCTTAAGTGCCTTGCGCAGTTTCTAGGGTTTCTCTATGCTCAGTTAATATTCTTATGGTTTTTGTTTGTTTTTGGCCTTCTGAATAAATACAGATATTATCTCTATGGTATTTAGAACATATAGGATGTGCTAAACTTTCTACTTTTGTCCTGACAACTGTAACAATTCTTGTTGAACCTAATAAGTCCCAAGGACACTGTAGATGAAGTTATGCCCCCGTGAATAAGACAAAGAACATTCCTGGAATCACAGACTCAAACACACTTAACAGCAACTCATTCCCTTCATTAACTCTCACATTTCCGCCAGTTTCCGCTGTCTAACTACATATTTAAATGGGTTAATGAAGTATGTTTTCCAGGAATGTTCAAAGCTTTATTGAAAACATTTGAAAAAGAGTCCTGCACCAAAGTTATCAAAATAATTTTTTAAGTACGTCTTTCCACGTATTTGTCATGTATGATGACATCCTTGCCACAATTTGAAACAGACAGAAGAAAAATACTATTGTAGTTCTATGGTGAGTCTAATTCCTTTAAAGCCTCATTGGCTTTATCTATAAAATTGAGATTCGACTATGTACATATTTTATTTGGGCATTAGTGACTAAAATAAGATAGACTTATGTCAACATAGCACTTCTAGTCATTTATCCAGCAATTATATCTTGAACATCATTACATTTCAAATAAGTTTTTCTTATAATGAAGGCATAGTAGATGAGAAAGCAAAAATCTCTCTCTCTCTCTCGCTCTCTATCTTATCTTTGAACTTATCAAGCTTACACTTCAGCTCAGAAAACAAGAAAAAACAGTTTCATGTCATAACTGAGACAATTGATAACACTTCGAGGCTAAAGAACAATATCATTTCAGTTGATGCATAAAAATCCTTTGACAAAATTTAAACCCTCTTATGATTGCAAAAAGAAATTTCAGAGACATAAATAAGAGAATTTCAGAGACATAAATAAGAGATCTACCTCTGTAAAAAATAAAAGGAATCTACTAAAAAAAAAAGCCCTGGGATTAATTAGTCAGTTCGGAGTGGCCACCAGATTCTAACTATATATTCAATTGTACTACATGAAAAATATGTTGTACTAACCATGAACATGTGGAATTTGAAATTTAAAATATAATTTTAATTGCTCAAAACTGAAATACTGAAGTGTCAATATAACAAAACATGTATGAGACTTTTGTGTTGGAAATTACAAAAAAATTAAATATATACAATTCTAAATAAATGTAGAGAAATGCTATGTTCAGTTATTAGAAGACTCAATATAGTAAAGACTCAACATGTTTACTAAGGAAAAATTCTTTCCAATTGTTATCCACACTGAAGGCAACTGTAATCAAAATCCCAACAGGATTTTGACATATACTGCAGATTATAATAAAATGTATACAGATGCACAAAGGACCTAAAATTGCTAACATAATTTTGAAAAGACTAAATGTTAAAATCAGGCAAAATTGTTCAAAGACTTACATACGTCCACTGATCAAGCCTGGGTACTACTGACGTACAGATGGCAAAGCTGGGCACAATTGTGCAAGCATCTACTCCCGGCACTCTGTGAGGCTAAGGTAGCAAGGTCACAAATTTGAGCACAGCCCAGGCAAGTCAGAAATTTAGCAAGACTCTCAAAATGTAAAAAATACAAAAAGCGTGAGGATCTAGCTCAGTAAAAATCCTCTAAATGCAATCATCAGTAGCTCCAAAGAGAGACAGAGAAAGGGAGCGAGAGATGGACACAGTTCAGTGCAACAGATCAGAAAACCTAAAATGGGACCATGTAATTATACGTGAGCAGTTTTTGAAAAAGGTGTGATAGTTTTTCAGTGGAGGAAAGTTAGTGTTTCAGCAAACGATGCCGAAGCAATGGAACATCTGTACTCAAAACTAAACCTTGACCAAGGTCTTGTTGCTCATATAAATATTATCATAAAACGAATCACAAACTAAAATGTGAAATGTAAAACTATAAAAGGTTTAAGAAAAAAAATCAAAGAAATTCTTCACTGTTTAAGGTTAGGGAAAGCATTCTTAAGATAACGAAAGTGTGATCTGTAGAAGGAGAATCTAATGCATCAGATGTCATCCAGTGTTAATATTTCAGTATCAGTACCACTGTCTTAGTATAAAAGACAAGCCACAGAGTGTAAGTAAATATTTGAAAATTATACATCTGACAAAGGGCTGGTAACTAGAATACATGAAATTTGACATTCATCAATGAAAAACACAAAATAAAATTCAGAACATGTGCAGAAAATAGGAAGCTAGCACCCAAAAGGTACTACAGTGGATGGCAGAAAGATACAAGCAAATCATGGCACTTTAATAGATATTATTACAGTGTGATGTAAAATTATGAGTTATTATCATTTATGTATTATAATGGCTAAAGTTTAAAAATGTGACAAGAACAAAATGTGGCAAGGGTGCAGAGAAACCAGATCAATTACAAATTCACAATGCAAAAGTAAAAATGGTATTGTCGCTCCAGAAAATAGTCTGGAAATGTAGTCTTAACATATGAACCATAAAACCAAGCAATTGTACATCTGATCATTTATCTCAGAGAAATTAAAATGGGTTGAGATCCCATTATCGTCAATCGCTCCTTTAGGAAAAGCAATAATTAATCACCAATTGTAGTGGATATATTCAAGGAACCCACTAGCTATATCTACATATTATTTAGGAGTATATAAGGAAAGTAATGTTGTTCAATGCCAGGCTTAGAAAAAACACAAATATAATTAAGGAAGATTAATTTCAAAGTGCCACAAAGTGTTAGAACTAAAAGCAGAAAACTTTTTTCAATTATCAGCTTATCTGGCTTAAATATAAGTATGATATATGACAATGTCCATGATCGAGGATTGCGTGGGCAGGACTACACAGAGAACTTTAAGGTCTATGCAGTGCTTCAGAAAGGCTACTATCTTTACATAGAAACTCGAGGGAACTTCACAGAAGCTCCCAAGGGCTCAAGGGTTTTGTGTATATAACCAGCTAATACTTTTGCACCTCAAACACAGCATACTAAAGTTCCTTGCTGCAAAATCACAGCTAAATTTAATTAAAATCAAACTGGTTCACCATATGATAAGAACGGACGGTCCTATAGTGATTTGGTAAGTAAGTTGCAGAGGAACTTAAAGACATAGGTGTGTTTCAAGATGTATTTATCCTAAACTGTATTTTTGAGGGATTTTTTTTCTTTATCAGCTCTTTTAGAAAAGGCCAAGTCTTGGTGAAGCAAATCTTAAGTGCACTTGGGTGACCCTCTTTGCTCTTTAGGATAGAAAACTATATGCACGTCATTAAGCGGAAGCAATCGGCTTCCCTTCAATGAAGGAACAGCCTAGATATTCCAAGAAGATGCTTGTCACAGTGCAGTTTCCCCCAAAGTCTATTCCTCTGAGAACATCTTGGTGAATTCTTTGTATCTCAGTGGGAATAGGCACTGTTATGTTTTTCAAATTGTCAGAAGTTGTAAAATTAAACATGTGCAGCATAAAAATAGCACACCATGGGGCTACAAGGAGAAGCAGAGCAGAGCCTTGTGGCCAAGTCTCAGGTTTTGAAAGTGGGTCTTGATAAAATATCAGATCATCTGGTACCCAACAGAGAGGAATCCCAATGCCAGGACTATTATCACTTCACTCCAGAAACAACACAATTCACTTCTTTTAATGAAAAAAGAGCACACTATCAATACAAACTCAGTGTTACCAGTTGCATCAACTCTGGTGTTAGCTTTATGAATAACGTCACCCAATGTGAACATGAACTACATCCTAGGAGGGGTGTGAGAATCCCATGTATCTCTGATATTAAAGAGAAGAAATAACATAAATATTTGCCTGTAAAGAGAGCCATGGAAACATCTGCTATGATTTGAGATTTAAAAGAAAAAGTACAAAACACCCAAAGACCACAAGAAGTGGAACATTTTTCTAGAATGCAAGGCTGAACTATATTTTTGGTTGTTGTTTTCAAGAGGGAGAACCACCATTTGTCATACCTGAGAGTTCAGAGACAAATAAAAAGTGCATGATGTAACTGTATTATTTGGAGAAATGATCCCTTGGAAACACATCCAGCCACAGACCTGAGGATTTCTGAAGGAGATTCTGGCCACCCGAAGACCTATCTGAAGCCATATAATTATTGGTATAAGAGAGGGTAGGTAATAAGCTTTACTAATGGAGAGTTCTGAATATCAGACACGAGAATGCAGATTCTGTGCTTCAGAGAACACACAGGAGCCGGTGTGTTGGTACATGCCTAGAATCTCGGTACTCTGAGAGACATCAGGAGGACTGCAAGTTCAGGCCCCACCTGAACTCAGCTCAGGCAACTGAGCAAGACTCTCCCAAAAAGCTTAAAAACAACTCAGAATACAGTTCAGTGTGAAGATCCTACATCAATCCTCTGTACTGAAGAAAAGAAGTCCCAACCAGCACAGATATGCCTGGCTGGCATCATGGACACAGAATTTCTGAGTCAGCCAGCAGGACCGGAAAGGAGGGCAAGTTGAGGGGCCACAGGAGGACAGAGGCTCTTCCTACTCATAGACTCACATTCATTTTCTAAGAAAGGAGGACAAGATATGTCCCTGGGTCCAGTATTCCATAAACTGAGGCTAAAAACAACGGCTTAAAGAAAGCTATACCAGCGATTTTCTTCATGAGAGATTTTCTCCACCCTCACTCTGGTGAACCATATGGAGGAAAAAAATAGGGTCTTTAATTCTGCACTTGAATTAAACAGCAAATAATTTACCTCAGCTCACTGATTTTACTATGCTATGAAGAAGCCATGCAGTGTTGTGCATGACAAGGCATATGGGATTGTTTGGAATATTAAAACAATATCAAAACACACACACACACACACACACACATATATATACGCTATCTCTGGAATCAATATAATGCTTGGTCCACTTGTATCAGAACCACCTGAAATGGCTATTTCAAATTCAGTATTCAGCCAGCCATGGTGGCAAACACCTATAATCCCAGCACTTGGGAGGCTGAGGCATAAGGGTCACTGTGGGTTAAAGGTCAGCCTGGACCGCAAAGAGAAACGGGCCCTGCTTGAACTACAAAGTAAGACCGTGTCTTAATTAATTAATTAATTAATCCAGGATTCTTCAATCTGCAGATTCAAAACCCCTGAACAAAGGGAAGATAATCTTACAATTTTTTCCTCAAGTTCCAAAAATCACAGAAATTTGATTAACAAGTCAACCTACACCAATGACCACTGTAGAATAAAAAACTGTTGAAAAGACAAATTGCGAGCTGAAGAGAACAAAATTCATGGCTCGCTAGAAGTCCCCACAGCACACCATATATTTCCACTTAAAGCCACCTGCGGAACCCAGAGGCTGGGACATGGCCTTGGTAATGCATCCCAGGCTTTCATTTCAAAACAAATCACAGGCGATTCAAGGAAGCCTCATTTTCAGTCCTATCCAAGGCAATCAATAGGCAGCCTTAAAACAATCTGGACGCTCATTTGGCTTGAAGAGAGGTCATTAGCCACAAATAATCCTGCAGTGGTGTCTCTTCAATGCTAATGGACTCACACAGGCATGGTGGTAGCGCCTTTTACAACAGTTTACTGGAATGGCCAATGTATTTAAAAATAATTAGGCTACAACAATGCCTTAACCTCTAGGATTCAGCATGTCATTCTCTTCTTTCCCTCTATCAATTTTTTTTGGAAATTATTCTGTAGAGAGGTGGATAGAGAGATAGATAGCTCTTCACTAATATAATTATGAATAAGTTGAACCCCTAACAAAAATAGTATTTTAAGAGAGATGAACAGAATTTTCTTCTTCACTTTCTTGTAAAGTTGGATCACATAAAAGATAATTTTTGAGAGTAAGGCAGCTCATCATAGGGCAAAAGCATAGCAGGAATAGTGATTTAAAAACACAATAAATCTGTTCACCTCCTCTTAATCAACTTTCAACATACAGAGATGATGACTTAATGCAATACATTTTTATTGACTTTCTATTTACTAGTCAGAGGCTGGGAACCAGGCTTCAGATTTTGTTAAGATACTTAAAGAGCATTTAGAAATGCTGGTCTAACATTTAAAAAAAAGTTGAAAGTCACATATCAAAGTCCTCCATGTAGAATTACAAATTGAAAGTGCATACAGAGGCAATCCTCAAAGAGGACAGAAGTGCCCCACGAATATCACCGGCTAACATGGGTTCTTACTTCAGTGATAAGGAAAATTAAATTATAATAACAGTGGGAAGAAGCATTAATTAGAAAGTAAGAAAAAACAAGGAAACATTTCCAGCCTGAGTAGAAGCTACAAGAGACAGCCTTTGAAGAAGGGGACAGGACTGGTCCAAACACAAAAGCAGGGGGCCAGCATTTATGTATTAGTTGAGTCGGCCAGGGTCCAGTTGATCATTATCTCAGTTCCGGTTCCCATGGCTCTGGAAGTACCTTTTGGTGTAGGGAGCAATTCAGTTCTCACTACACGATTACTTCTGCATGGGGCTGCCAGTCATGTGAGGCTGTGCTGGAACCCAAGGTTCAGGAAATGGGGGCCTCTGGGCATAATTGTCTGTGCCTACACATCCCTATCTTGGTGTCCTCAGTATAGAAAGCACTTATGATAGACCAGGTAAATTTAAGGCTAATCAACATTGCTTTGCCAACTTTTTCCATAATGATCCATATCCAAGGGATCAAGGTAAAAAAGGATACAAAATGAAGGTTAAACTTTGTTCTTCTTTTAGTTACCAACTTTAACCTATCTCAAAACCCAAGTGAAGGGTTATCAGTTTTTATGAAAGTCACTTTTGAGTCACTGTCTCACATTGAAAAAAACACACAAATAATACTCTTAATATGTAAAAGGATAAGGGTCCAGGGATTTAGTCCCTATCTTTTGGGAGGTCTCTGATTATGTCACAAGTTTGAAGTCACATTCTTTCACTTATAGATGGCACTGCCCTGTTTCTCACTTGAGAATAAATTGCCTTGTATTATTTATTTATCAAAAAATAGACACTTTTTTAAAGGGACAAGATGAATAATGAAATTAAGTAAATATGAGGTTAAAACAGCAAGCACAAAATAAAGAATCTCTCTAAAGACTATTAGAAAAAAAGAAAGGTGTTATTAAAACAAAACTATGCTCAATTGGTTCAATAAAAAGAATATTCCCTCTTAGGTAAATACTGGGAAATATTAAATGCAATGACATTAGCTAATCACAGAAACATGTTTATTCAGTGATATCAAGTCTATACCAAATGATATTTCACTGCAGTGTAAGTCATCTCTTCTCTGCTAGTTTCCATTGCAGCTTTTCTAACCACACTAATGCCACAGGCCAAATCCTGCCACCTCCACAGAAGTAACACAGATCTTAGGCTAGCAGTGAATAATCACCTCCAGCATCTTATGACAACCACCATGGCTGCCAACATACAGAGTTCAGACTGGACTGTTTAGGAGTGCCCAGACCCCATACTGTGCAGTGAACGAGGCAACGACCAGCAACACAACACTACCACAGCCCTTGGCCCAAACCATGTATTCCTGTCTGACTTACACAAAGGAAAATACTAGACTATGGAGAAATTAAAGCCCTCTGTGGATTTCAGCTCCCAGTGCTACACTCCTCGGGACTACACCTAACATGCTAAAGGCTCAGAATGCTCTGTGCCTCCCGAGTGTCCTTAAGGGTGCACTTGGATGCCTTTCCAGACAGCAACCTGAAGGTGCTCCCCCTGCACGCGCTCCCCAGCAGCCTGCCGCTGTACCCTCTTCTCATCAGAGGAGGGTGATTAAAAATTCAGGACCCTGCCATGGTGGCGCATAGCAAAGTAACTCAGGACTCTAACTGTCTTCCGGAAAATCAGTCAGGGAGCAGATGCGTGACAAAGGATGACGCTAGCTATCACTGAAAAGCACCTATATTACAGTAAACGCACTGTTAAACTTGCACTGCAGACAATATACTCGAAGATTTCTTAAATGCATTTTAGCAACTCATGCACATGCATCTGCAGCTGACCCTCTGTTCCACGTGGCCTCGGAGGCAACGCTCTTCAGGAGCGGGAGGCTTGAAATGTGCCCTGGACTGAGTCAGGCCTGGGTTCTGGTTCTCAAGGCAGGAAGTTGGGTGAAGTACTTCAGGTCTCAATGATTTGATCTTTAATCTGCAGGCACTGTAATAAATAACTTCAGCCTTCTTCTCAACTCAAAATGTCTGTAGGTAAAATTCCAAATATTTTTTAAAAGCCACACTATACAAATGTACTTCTGATTGTTCATCCCAGTGACAGATTCAGGATGATGGCACTGTACTCCTACCACAAGTAATATAGTGATAAATAATGCTGTCTCTGTATCCTTACGATATGAGGCTTTCATTCATACAGGTTAGAGCCATTAAGTTTGAGGCATGCCTAACACATATTGCTAAGCAAAAAGGACCCCTCCCAACTATGCACACTGTACCTGTTTTATACGAAACAAAGCCAAATTCTTCATAGGTGTGTATCTAATCTGTGCAAAGCTGCAGTCTGGCTCATTGAAGAGAGAACAGGTGATATAAGGAAGAGGACACTACAGTGAAAGGTTCTCACAACATCGTGCTAGCATTTAGAATAGATAACTGACATATTTGGGAATATGAACAATGTTAATGTCTATGAGAAATACAGATTTTTGGAACACATAAATTCCACTAAATGGTAAGAAATGTATGCAATGTTTAGTAGGATTCCTTCTGTTATATTTATAATTTTTGGCAGAAGGGTAATATTAACACCATAAGCAAAATATAACACTGTGATATGAACTTCCCCAAGAGTGTCCAACACTGCAAAATATCACTAGGTTCTATTGATTCCCATGGGCAGGAAATTGGGATGGAACCTGTTTCTGAGTTGAATGATCTTTTAAAAAAAAGTGTGAAGAAGGTTTTATTATCCACCAGGAAGGAGAAATGAAATGGGAAGGGTTAAGCAATTTACCTACTTTCATTGCATTGTTAAACATCCCTTTTTAAATACACGCAAGTCTGCCTGGTCCAAAACCTTTTGTCCTTTAGGACGAAAGATTGTTAATGTATGAGGGTTTTTTTCCCCCCTAAGGTAAAACCTCAGTCGTCAGGTTTAATTTCACTGTTGGCATTTTGTGATCAGTAAATGGGTTTGGGGTTGTAATCTGAGGACTTTTCTCTAAAAGGTTCACCATCACTGTTCTAGAATCTCTCCATTTTTACTGCTGAAACAGATTTATTTCCAAAATTGTTACCGCCACACCCATAGCTCAGACCTACATCACTGCCAACTGCCATTGTGTGCCATTGTTTTCCTTTGAGAAATCTGAAAAAATCTAGACATCAAAGCCATTAGCATTTGCATTCCACATTTTCCTCTTCCCCTGAGCTTAGTCATTCAGCTAATAAGGCTGTGTAGGCACTACCTCCATGCTAGAGTCCAGAGACAGAAAGGACTAAAAACTCAGCCAGCTGAGTTTTCGTGCCAGCTCTTACTTGTTTCTCATGACTTTGTCCACATCATTTAAAATGACTAAGCCTCATCTCTAAAGCTAAGGAATAACATGCAACCGACCAGCCCAACAGCACTCTCGTAAGAATTAAATAAGAAAACCATATAAAACATCTTGTCAAGTTTCTGTTGCTTCTTCAGTGGAAATTCCTGCTGCTACTGCTGCTGCTGCTGCTTCCCCTGGTATGACTAGACCCTAAATGGGGAAGAAAATCTTTCTAAAGCAAAGATCAAATAAATTAGGAGGAGCATCCAAAGTCCCTGTAACTACCTAGGACAATCTTCTTAAACACTGCTCCTCACTGTATCTATCATTTGTATAAGGAAGTCAGCATCATCTATTTAACCATTTTATAGACAATATATATACCCACTTTTTTTTACCATATAAATATTGGTTTTACAAGTTGTGACAGAAAATGACTGTGTTTAAATTTTAAAAATTACAGTAAAAGGCACATTGCCGTTAGTTCCCCTCACATACGTCCCCTCTGTTATGGTTGATGTATTGTGTCAACTTGAGAAGTTTAGAATTTTAACTGAGAGACTCAGCAGGGATCCAGGGTCCTTACCTTGAAAATATCCTCATCCTGTGCAAAGGAGGGCAAGGAGATTTGTGAGAGCTACACCCACCCCGAAGTGGGGCAGGGCTGTAGGGGTGTGCTATGTACAATATAAGGGAGAAGAGGCTTGTTCTCCCCCTTTCTACTCTGGCTCCTTTTTGCTCTGACTGCTGCCTTGAAGTATTGCCCCAGTGGGGTGCCACCCTGGCTTGGAGCCAGCTGATTATGGATTGAAACCTCCAGAAATTGCAAGCTCAATGAACCTCTCCTTCCTTCAGTTTGGGTGTCAGGTATTTTGTTTCAACAGCAAGAGAAAAGTAACCAAGACACCCTCACTTTGAGCACATTTATCACACTGTTCTTGAGACCTTTTGAGACAGATCGGGAAGTCTTTTTGTACCAGCAGCTTCAGCTGCACTGTCCTGGCTATTATCTGTATGTTTTGGTCTATTCATCACATTTGCCTTTCCTGGCCATTTTGACATTAGGGAAGAGCCAGAAGTTGCATGATGTCAGCTCCAGTGAAGACACATCATAATGTTTTATTAGATAGAAATTGTCATATAAGTTTTGAATCAATTCAGGGCATTGAGGTGGTTACAAAAAAGGCAAAAGAGGGTTTTCAGAACAGTTTCAGAAACTGGCAAGTATGGTGCTCTATGTATATTTGAAGCACAGGTATTTTGAAGGAGATGAATGTCAATATGTCATTACTACAATACATTTTTTAAATTTAAACATGATTTCTGGTGATCTCTTGTATAATCAATGGAGAAAATTATTAAAATTATTGTATTTCAAAGTACATGATCACAGACCCATATATCAGCTTCATTTACACCAAAAGATTATAAATAAAAGTGAGTGAAAAGTTTTGGGTCTGTACATATTTTCTGATAAAAGGACTGAAAACTTACATTCCATTTCTGTTTTAATAGTCTAAAATTAACATGGCCCTATGTTAATATATTGCATGTAAGTGGTATTTAAGTTATCAACTTTTATCTTCTAAGAAAAAGGAGAAATAAATTTACCTCACACTTTAAAAGTAATCTAGTTCCATATTTCATCATTCATCATTCTCATCATTTTTGAGTTGATGGGACTCGATGGTAATTTTATAATCTTTCTCTCAAGACTGGTGTATTCCTGTCCATCACAACTGTACCTTCACTGGTAATGGTGGTAATTCCTTATTCATAGCTGCTGGAAATCATCCATCCTTCCTTTCTGGAGCATACTGACTACTTTACAATCTCCCCTGGTGTTTGTCTGCCCTTCCCGTCTCTGAAGAGACTACAACAATGAGCTCATCTTTGTTATTGGAAACCTAGGACATGGGTAGGGAAGGAAAGAAGGATATGAGGGGGGCACAAAAGAAGACAGGATAGAAAGACAAGAGAGTCAGACACAGGGAGGGAGAAGTCAGAGGGAAAAGGAAAACACAAATGTAGGAAGAATTAAAGGAAAAAGAAGAAAAAGAGAGGGAAGGAGAGTGACAGGTAGGAACAAAATGGGAAGGGAAGAGGGAATGTGCCTTGGCGACTCTTGGAATGTGAGTAAATACATTCCAAGACACCTAGCTCTTTGAAACCACTCAGAGTCCTTACCACTCATGGCATTCACTCTGAGATAAAAGCAGTGCCATAGGAGACAGCCTCACCTTCGCCTTTTAAAGTTACCTATGGGTAGACGTTTTACAGCATTTTCAATAGCCAGCCTTTGCAAAGTATTATATTTTATAGTACCAAGACACTATACATCGATGCCCACTATTTTATTATCTATTGCCAAACTACTTTTCTGCAGAATGAATGAGAGGACAGAATCTTCCTTAGTGAACTGGAACAAAACTCCTTTTTTATGGTCTTTTCACTCTTTTATCTTGCTACCACTTTAGATGGTGTATCTTTGCTATTTCCACTGCAAGACAAATTATTTTCAACTCAGTTTAACAAACGTGGGTTGAGGTTTTTTATGGCTTTCCTTGTATCAAGCTCAAGAAACAGAAAAATTACATCTGCTTTAGAAATCGTATGGGTGTGCAACAATCAGGCGTGAACTCTTAACAGTCAAACATTCAGAAACCGGAAAAAAAGTTATTTTCTGAAAATTAATCAGCTTTCCTCTGGAGATGATCAACCATGTCCAGGATACGGGTTTCAATTTTTTCTTTGTGCTTCTGGTAGCATAAATGCAAAATAGTTTGCTTGACTTTTACATTATTCATTCCACATCCATTTCAAACATTTATTAAGAAAAGAACTGTAAAATCAGGTTACTTTGATATGACTTGTTTAAAATCAGCACTTTAGTAGAGACACTAGGGAATCTATTTAACTAGAGGGAATTAGTGTGCAAAATATATTAACATGGCCATTTGAAAACTTTTTCTTTAATTATTTCAATTTTATGGGCAAGAGCTAAGGTTAAGGCTTAAAGAACCAAATAATTCTTGGTCAGCTTTGATGGTTACACGTTTGGTAGGGTGGGGACAAGTCTAAGCAAGATCGTTCAGTACATGTGTAAGCGTAACATGACAGTCCTTCATTTCTGACAAAAGGCAGGTAAGTACTAACCGGATAAAAGAAGGAAGCTTAGTTCCAAGACGATTTTATGGACACGCCTACTTTTGATGGTTGGGATCACACCTTCTGCCATTCATTCTGATGGACCCATTCACATTTCCTCATCACCAACACTGGCTGTGACTCATGGTGGCCATGGTACAACACCTCTGAAATAACAGCAAAGGGTTGTGACCACATATCACTATCACTCCATTATTATAGTCATTTCTTGTTCTGCAATGACTAGTAAGAGTCCAGGGTAAGTATGTTTAGAAACAGGTTCTTAGCACCACTCCTCTTCAAACCCAGGTAAAGGAAATGAAGTAACTTCCTACGCCACGTTTGCCCAGCATTCACTGAAAGGAAACCCTGGAGACTCTCGGTTTATGTCTGTCCATCAGCAGGCCTCCAGGCCTGCTTACAAACCTCACTTTCCTCTCCTGCCCTCGGAGTTGTTCCAGGACAGTGTTTCTCAACTGTGACAATATTTTGGGCTGAATTAATTTTGTTTGGGGTACTGCACTATTTAGCTTGGGCTACTTAGTAGCATCCCTAATATCTACCTACTAACCATGCAAACTACTCCTCAGGTTGTGGCAACCAAAAATACTGGCAGAAAATCCCTAATGGTTCCTATGGGACATACCAATAGTAGTAGAAAAGCACTACTCTAAGCCCATGAAGTTACTACATCATTCAATATATATTAACTGTATAGCTCCCTTGAATCCACTGGATTATAACAGCAAATCAAATGCATGCAGAATTTAGTGTTTAATATTTTATGACCCTCTAGCAAAACTGAACCATTGCCTTTGCAAGAATTAGACTCATGCCAGATCAATGAGCCTGTGTTCCCCTATCAATAAAAAATACATTGTGCAAGTTTATAGTCACCTAAATTCTCAGAAACCAAAGACTGGGGCAATGAAGCAACAGTCAGCCGTCCCTAGCTTCACTGTTGGTGGTGTTTTATTTTTCTTTACAGTAATGATCTAATTAGATTTCACACATATTAGCTATGCAATGTGACTCTCAGCCAATTTTTTTCTGACTTCAAGGCCCTTAAAGATTACCCACTTAAATGGCCCCTTCTTCCTCCTTAGTGTCTTCCTCTTTGATCCAGTTCTAACTCCAAGTTTTGCCTTATGCTCTGAATCAGTAATTATCAATATTTTCCATTGTGTTCTAATATAGCACCTGTGGAGACCTGTAGGTTCTATTTGGACTCAACTCACTAGGTCCTTAGTCCTGGCATCTTCTTGATTCCTCTGTTTTGAATTTGTTCCTATCATGGCATGATAGAAACTCACAGAACATAAAGTAAGAGATGGTAGTTTATCTATGGGGCAAAAAGAATGGAGGAACAAATCTTCAGACATACTCATGCCTATTCTATAACTTTAGAGAGATGTTTTACTACCACCATATGGCATTGCTTGCAGTAATGACTTTGTACTTTCCACACAGTCATATGTGTACACTAAGAGAAGAAGAGAAGATTGAAGGTACAGAGTTCTGGAATTAATGTAGAAGGTATAACACTGAAAATAATATGCTTCAAATGCAAAGTATACTTCTCTAGAATATGTGTTTCTTAAAATCTTTATTAACCTGTTTTCATGTATGCCTATTGGGTTGAATCATTTTTTAGACAAGATAATGCTAAATTGAGTCCCCCCAAAGAGGGACTCAAGCTTGTAATTCTTTTCCTTTCACAGTACTGGGTTTACAGTCATGCACCACCATGCCTGACAAAATTACTCTTTTTTATCAGCAAGGACTGATGATTACATATTCATCATATTCATCCCATGTAATACAAAGTTCTTAAACTCAAAATATGACAATACAAACTTATGGATAAATAAAAGGACTAGTTTGTCATTTTAATGACAAAGTCCATTTGTAAAGCACCTTTCCTGAATTTTCTAATATCTATTTTGCCAATATTAGTTCATTTTTATTTCAGATATCAATAACTACAGTTTTCAGATTCCAATATCTCACAGCATAATCAAAAACGTGCATTGTAGGTTTCACTCTTAAAATGACAGCACACAGCAGCAACAACTTCACAAACACAACAAGCCAATGACTTGTGTTATATTTAGGATGCCACTGTCACCCTAACAGATAATCAGAAAAGAAGAACTGTTTTCTTCAGTGAATCCCAGATAGTTACTAACCATTCATGGTGGCCAATGTTGGAAATTAATGAGAGTAGCAAGCTTCAGTACATAAGATGGAACATAAGAGACAGCCAGAGCAAGAAAAGGAGACAGAGGGAAACCTAATTATATTAGACACCCAGGAAATCTGGAATGAACTCTTTTCATCTCAGAGGAACATAAAGAAATATGAAGAAATCGATTTTAATGTACTATCTGCCTGCTGCTACTCAGCTGTTGCTAACAGACACTCCACAGAGACCCTATGGGACAGGTCCATCCTCATAGCTTCCCCCGGTACGAACCTGCAGAGAGGGTACTGACCAGCAGTGCAATTGTGGACAGACAGCATGGTGTCAGGGCCCAGTTCTGTGTTAGCAGCACAATGCAGCTAAGCAAACTGAAAGTTCAGTGAACATTTGTAGAATATGTAAATGAGCATCACTCTTGCTAAGCCCTCCAGAAATCCAGACATCCAGAAATCACAGCGCGGTGCAGCAGAAGCTTGTGTCTGACCTTGAACTCTCATTGACAGTGGATAGAAAAAATAAATGTTTACATCAGTTAAAGAAAGAAACAATAGTCAGGGAGTCAGTTGCTTGATTCTTTTTCTACATCAGTTAGCATCAGTTTATCCACCAACTGGTGATGAGAGATAATTTATAATCTCCAAGGCTCCATTTAAACAGGTTCCCACTTCTCTTTTATGCTCAAAAAATGTGCATTAGATCAACTACGCTTAATACCACATACAGGATTTTATGTACTAAGTATACTGCATAGTTCTCCAATTCCCCTAAGTAAAATATAAACAGAAAAAAGGAATGAGAACAAAAGAAAATATTAAATCTTCCAAAAACACATGGCACATCACAGCAGACAGAAAATTCAACTAGACAATCTTCTCTTCCCATTTGAATGCTAGAAAGCTTTTTGTGTTTGTTTACCTATTTATTTTTTCAGGTTTGGAAAACTGACCCATGATTATAAATGTGTAGTTACCGACTTCACTAATCATGTTTCCCTGTGGAAGGGTATGATTCAAAGCTGTTATGTGACACTAGAGTTGTAATTCAGAGCTTGATTAAGCTGTTCAGTGAACTAATGACAATGTTTACATAATGCAAAGTACTTTTTGCAGGACGGTGTAATGGTATAAATTACAAACATCAGGCCTGGTCACCTGGTTTTGCATGCTAACTGCCTGTACTGGCTGTGTAACACTATTCCAAGTTATTTAACTTCTCTGTACTGAAGATAATATACGATTATTTCTACGTTGTGAGTTCCATGATGATTTATAGTTTCTTGGGTTTTTTTTCTTTTCCAAGATTCTGATGATGAATAAATTCAAAAAAGAAAAAAAATAAGAAAGAAACTGCAAGTGGTGGGTGCCAAAACAAGCAAAATTTTTTAAAAGGACATTAATTTAGACAATGCTTCAGTGCCACGCTTTTCGAAGTTCCATGTCAGTTATATTTTTTCATATTTAATAAATTAATGGAAAGTATAAGATAGACACTCTATTTTTGTAATTAAGTAGTTTTTAGAGCCAACCCATGTCAAAATTGTTCTTGATCATGACACTAAAAATATCAAATGAAATTTCCCCTACCCTTCATTATTAAGCATTTGCTGTTTTCATCAATACGGAACCTACTTTAATATATCAAATAATGTTTCCTGACACCCTGGTAAACTGTGATTTTAAACTCTGCATTTATTATGCACAAGATCTACATCATCTTTTCCTCTTCCCAATAATAATAAACTAAC
The DNA here is from genome assembly GCA_004027295.1 of Dolichotis patagonum. Taxonomy (NCBI): domain Eukaryota; kingdom Metazoa; phylum Chordata; class Mammalia; order Rodentia; family Caviidae; genus Dolichotis; species Dolichotis patagonum. The sequence continues at coordinate 21,762 of PVJX010002555.1, read as the reverse complement.
ATAAAGTCATCCTCATGAGCACATTAAAATTAATTTCCTTCAAATTACATGTCATATTCATAAGGCCTGAGTCTGAATTTAGACTGTGTTTATCTGTGAAAGGGCTCTAAGCACTACTTACGCATTTTATTTATGCATATACATCACCGATATAAAGAGAGAATGATTCTTTTATTTCGCAGGTATCCATTTTCTGATTTGCACTAAAAACTTGGAGTCCTTAAAAACATAAATGTCATATTCAATCAAATTGCTATTCTATTGAGCTCATTATCCTGTCTTTCACCAGTACAAACAAGAGCTATTTTATTGAAAACCATTCTTTATTCAATCAATTGCAGGTGCTGAAGAAAGCTGTAAGACGATTCTAAGCCATCTCTGTATTTCAGGCTCTCATAAATCCTACTGAGAAGAGTGATGAAAACAATTTCAGTGCATCACACAGCTGATCCATCTATGGTTTGGGCAAATGAGGAAGGGAAAGAAGAACAGAAAACGTGCTCAGGGTAAGCATTACTGGAAAAGCATTTGCAATAGTTCTAGGGAATTAGCGGTGTTTTCCTGAGTGACTAGCAGAGAAGACAAGGAAGCGGCATCTAAAGCAGAATGAGGAGCACCTGAGCTGGTGAATGAATGAGCTGGGGTAACACAAGTGCTCCTGTCCTAGCCAAAGATAGCTTATTTTTAATTAGCATAAGCAGATTTAATTCCCTACACCATTTAAGCAACCACTAGGATTTTCAGTTGTGAATACAGAAATCACAAGTCCATTCAAATTATAACAGCAAATTTGGCAAGATCTTGTGGTTGCTGCCAGGCTGTTTCTCTGACTCTTGAGAGCACGAGCAGACATCTGACTCTCCTGCCGGTTGCTGCTGGTGCAGCCTGTTCCAGCGCTGAGGTCTGGCTAAAATGTGTTCCTGTGGCATTCTACTGTGCATATTTAATGTATCATGGAAATATTTTATGCCACTGCATGATTAAATATAACATTATTGATTGACTATATATATATATATATACTGTGCAAAGTGTCTATGATTTGGGAGGATAAGTCATAGAATTCCAGGGTTTGCTACTAATAAAATTGTGTCTCCAGACAAAAACAAGTTCCATCAGGATTTTTACTATCCATCTATCCATTTATTTGTTACTCATCTACCTACCTACCTAGAAGTTTACACTACCTAGATCCCTATGAAACAAACAGTAAAGAAAGACTTACTGGACCATTGGCCAGTCTTCAATCCTACTTATTTTTTCTAAGACATAATTTCATATAGATGGCATAAATTATTCAGGTATGTTTTAGACTCAGATGTCACTTCTTTAAAGCAAAACAACAACAAAATAAATCTTGGGGTTACTGCTAATACTTATTTAAGTCCCTTCTTTGAGTTTATAGGATCAACAGACACAAGTTAAAGAAAAATTGTTAGAAAAGACTGCTAATATGTATCATCTGTTCTTTTCTGCATAGTAATTTCACTTCACACAAGTGTTTGTTTTTAAAATTCATAAGTAATTAAATTAGATTTGAGGTTTTCCCCAAGCATTTGTATGAATTGTCTCTTTCTAGTAATGCTATAAAGGGGAAATATTGAGATTATCATGGCTATGAAGAAGTGGTTTTCAGGTACATGGAAATGATGAGGTTAAAAATACTAAGAATTCACAACACATAGCTCAGAAAAGTTGAGCATTTTATGGAAGCTTGGTGATGACAGTTAGAAAACGTACACAGGTAAATTGTTGGCCAAATGTATATTCTGCTCTCTAAGGTAAGTGCAAGGTTCCTTCTTAACTATTATCAACTGAAAAAGGAGAAATTTTAATAGAATGGGTCACATGGGCCATTATTTGGTTGTACTATGTTTAATACAAATAACTGAGCTGTAAGAATCACACTGCTCTTGAACTGTTTAAAGGACTTCGCTTACAGGGCAAAGGTTAAGGCCTCACTGAGTCACCATATTGTAATCTCTCGGGAAGAAGTTCAGGCTGTTGTTAAACCATTGGCAAAGGCAGATGGTACAGCAGAGGGGCAGGAACAGTGCAGTAATTGTATCAGGTCAGGCACAGATAGAAGAGAGGAGTGACTTATGACTTGAACAGAAGGCTCTAGAGGAAGCCCTGAAGCAGGACAGAACCTGCACGAATGATGGTAAATCCTCAAGGATTCTGGGAGTCAGGAACTCTACATCTCTGTTCAGACATAATTAAACTATCACAGTTCAGGTCATATGAATGTACAAGAAGCGGTTCCTGAGAAGCAATGATGAGTAGAAGCGAGAGAATGGATTTTGAAGTCACATAAATCAGATTTGAATTCCAGCTTCCAGATTTTTCAGTTTACCAGTCATTTACCCTCGGGATATTTTCCTGGCCTTTTTCAGTCTCAGGATCCTTTATGGAACCCTAAAGAGTTTTAAATAATGCACGTAAAATGCGTGGCATATGCTTGATGTTCAATGTGTATGAAGTAATGTTACATAAATAGCATCTAGGAATGCACATGAATTATAACTGCAAAATAAGGTACTGTATTTCTGAGTACCACTGCAGGGCCACCTCGATCATTCTGTTCTTACCCTATGGAAACTCTTTGAGGGCAGCTTGTCTGTTTTCAGCATCTCTGAACTTAGCAAAAATACTGTATTTCTTTCTATTGACCTAAAATCTACCATTACATTTTTGGTGCATGCATATGTATGCTCATTTAGTAAATGCAGATTTACCTTAACTCATAACTCTTCAGAGTACTGTTATTCCAGAGTGAAAAGAATCCATTGAACATACCCTGATCTGTAAAGAGTAAAAGCATCTGTGGTGCTGTTTAAAGGGATCTAAGGGGCAGATGTCGAATTCTGCTGTGTGAGAGATGTCAGCGCCATGCTGTCTCCCACCTCAGAATGTGAAGTCTGAAGAAGCACAGAGTCTGATGCTCTGGTCTCTAACTTTTAAGCTTCCGCTACTCAGTCCTCATTTCTTCCTTTCTTCGAGCTGCTCTATAAACATTTTGGCTTCACAGACGTTTCAGTGTCATGTCAAAATATTTCACCTGTTTTTATTCAGCTTGACTTCTCATGTAAGCCTGGCAAGTCTTTGGTTCTGTTTGTCTGATGCTCCACTTTTACAATCCTATGATTCCAAATATTTTCATGAAAGAATTACAGGTTCCTTTTAAATCAACATCATTTCATTGAGACACAAACCCAGAAAATCAAGTTTGGCTAAAACATTGGATATCTCAGATTTCTACTTCAAAGTTATCAATAAAATATCTACTGTAAAAAGGCAAAGAAAAATCAGTTACAAAGACAGCCAAAGGAAAGCAGGCAACTACAATCGATCACTTGAGGAGACTAGAGACCACCAGAGACACAAAGCCTACCACACGTCTCATTCTGATAATGAACGACATGTGAATCTGACTTGCAATAGATGCACAAATTGTCAATTTCAAATAAGGCCTGCCTAGTAATATTTGCATTATTATATTTGAAACAAATGAGTTATCTTTTCTTTATATTTTTATGTCATTTTCTCTATGAGTGAAAGTAGAAGACACCAAAACAACTTTCTCTTGAATTGTTTTCTCCTTATGAGTCTATTTCCTTGTTAATTTCTTTAATCACAATCAGTGAATTCTGACAAAGACCATGTTTTTTTAACAACTTCTTGTCAATTTCCAGTAACTAAAAGAACATCTGGAGCATTGCAGGTATGTAACAAACAATATGCAACTGATTTTACTAATTCATTAATCAAGATTCATCTGTACTATAAGACAAATGGTACTTTAGAGAAAAGAATAAATTCTAACTGACTGCTTCTGGAAAGAATAAAACAAAAGGCAATCTATCATTGCTATCTAAATTGCTTGGGCAATGTGTGTTTTCCTAATCTATAGCAAACAAATATTATGTAGGTTAAAGGAATACATTTGGAGATAACTGGATTTCTATTAACTTCATTTGCACATAGTCTGCAAGCCCTACAATGTGAAATCCATGGATAGCAATGGTACATCTCACAACTTCATTAATTTTGATGCTTAGTTTCAAAGAAGCTCAGGCATCAGGAGCCTGTTAGCCTGGAGATGTTTACTTCCCCTTTCAGGCTCCTCATGGATAAATAACTGAGCAGCACCACTGAAATGACTTGCTTCTGGGGCAAGCAGTGAAGCAGTTGTTCTCTCAATAGCCAGCTTCAACTGCCTTCACAGCTCTCAAAGAAGCATGTCATATGCTTACTAATAAACTGTATTTTAAGCAGCTAAAAAAAAGCAGCACATGAAACACTAAACGTGGAAGTGACTAGGCATAAAGATGACTCTCAGATAGAAGAGGAGGGTGAGCAACACATTTACCAGACTATAAGAGCCTAGAGAGCACGTTAAGAAAATCCTTGTAAGACAGGAATTCAGAAACAAGGTTCTTACTGTCCTGGGAAATGTGGTCATTTGGTTGCCAGGGTTTGATTTCTGCTGTGGGAAAAGTCCTGTATGACTTTCACACTAGATTTTTGTGTCTCTGCTACGAAAACCCTTTACTCCCTACCCCATCACTAATAACTCGCCTCTCACTCTCCACTGCCAGTGCTTGTGTAATCGTCTTTAGCGTCCCTATATGTCTGCTCACTATGACATTTCACGCTCACATTTATTTATTTGCTGCTTGACCCAAAACCTAATACAAATCAGCTAAGTAATGTATGAGTCTTCAATTAATCCATCCAGATTTGTTATTAAATTCTATATTCTCTTCCTGTAAGTTAGGAAAGTTCTTTTATTTCCAGAAAGTAAAATCTAATTCTTCCTACCCAAGATCTCAAACTATGTGGAGAATGAGAATCTATATATTATGTCTGGTGCTGCAATGGTACGGCAATATTACAAACTGGTAACTGATTTTGCAAACATGCTGTTGGTCAATATTCTCAAATATTGAAATATAACCAGTGGCTCACATGAGACACAAAATGGTCGTTTGCCTTTGTTTATGTCTTTTTTTTTTTTTTTTGGTACTGGGGATTGAACTCATGACCTCGCACTTGTGAGGCAAGCTCTTATGCCTGCTGAGCTAAATCCCCAGCCCCTTTGTTTATGTCCTGTACAGAAGTCAAATCTTGGAATACAACTAAGAAAGAGACCAGCCATTCTCTGCATACTTTTCCATTTGACATCTAAGATACTACATTCTGATGGTTTCCCTCATATTTTGTTCTAAGCTCAGTATCTGGATTCCTGCCATCCTTAATTACCTATCCTAAGCTTCCAGCTGAACATATCCCAGTAAACATGACAATTTCCACATAAAATCTCCATTCAGATCGCTCTCTCTGAACTCTACTCTGAAACATTAAATATTCAACTGAAAGTAAAACTGGTATCTCATATGTAACCAACACCAAACTCCAAATTTCCCCTTGCCTCCAGCCCATTCTGGAGTCTTCCCTCTTTCTGAAAATACTAATACCATTCTTCCAGGGCCTCAGGATAAGGACAAATAAAAAAAAAGCCTTGTCTCTCCCATCTCATATCTAATCCATCAGTAAATGGTACTGGCTCAATTCTCAAAATTAAAGCATTTCCTGCTACAGTGACCCTTACAACTCTGGCCCAAGATGCCATGGCTTATTGCAATATGTATTGCAATAGGCTCTTAGCTAGTGTGCTTGCTTCTGCCCTTGCAGCTACAGTCTGTTCAATACAACACCAGAGTGATCCTTGTAAAGCAAACCTCAGTCCACGCCACAACTCTGCTCATCTCTCTCTGGACTAACCATCCCATCTGGGGAAAAAAGGCATTTAAACCACTCACATCATTCTCTTCTCCGATTTCCTTCTGACTTTATCATACATGCTGGTTCCTAGGTTAGTCTGGTTCATGCTGAACCATAATAGTCTTTCAAAGGACTAATATACCCTGACACAAGGGTTTTGTGCTTCTAGGCCCCGCTCTATGATTTTGTGTGTGTGTGTGTATGTGTGTGTGTGTATGTGTGTGTGTGTGTGTATGGCTATCTGTGTCTCTTTATCTTATCTTTCTCCCATGTTGTTCAATAATTAACTTTTTAGTCAGGCTTTCCCAGACCATACTACTAGAAATGAAAATGGAATCATCACACTGCATACTCTCCCTACTCCCTATGCTTTCTTCACTCCATGCTAACTGCAGTAGCACACACACACACACACACACACACACACACACACTAGTTTATCACATCTCTCCCCTTCATACCTCAGGTCTTTAAGTGCACAGAGTTTTGTTTAGAGCTATATGCCCTTTACCTCTTACAGTACCTGACATATGTGGGACTTTCAATAAATACCATGTTAATAAACAGTAATTGTATATCTGTATCTGAATAAGAATCTGTTGTAATAAAATCTAACATGCCCTTTCAAAAATGCCGTCTGTTCAGCGATGGTGCTTTTGAAGGTGAATGGATTATGTGGGCACTATACTCATCAGAGAATTAGTCCATAACTGAGTTCTTAACTGAATACACTGTTAAGAGCTGGGGGATGGCTAAAGGAGGTGAATCACAGCAGGGTCACCTACAGGGATGTATGCTTATTCCCGGCTCCTCCCTTTCCTCTGTGTTTCCTAGCTACCATGAGTTGAGAAATTTTCCCCTAACATGTCTTTCTGCCATGCAATTTCTATCTTGGACTATGAACTGACCCTCCCAAAACTATGAACCAAAATAAAACTATTCTTTCATTTTTGGGTGTTGGTTTTTTCCCATGGACTGAAAACTGAATAATACAGAGTCATTTCAGGACTGGTTTGCTTTTTGCCTATTTAACTTCAACCAATGACATTCTAATAGTTACATAATCTTTTTATTTCATTATCAGAGATGTGTTTAGATTTAAGCATAACAAATTAAAAAGGAAAAAGAAATATATACATGAGTAGTTAGAAGAGACGCTGCTATAAAGCTACTGGTCTTAAGTCATAATTTAGAGGTTATAATTTGTTGGAGGCCTATATTATTCCACAAGCAATTTGTATGGGCAAAAGACAAAACTTCTATGACAAAAATTTTACTGCAACACCTCATATTAAAGCAAAGTAAAAATTCTGTAAAGTTAAAAGGTACAATATTGCATTTATTAGCTATATTAATGAATTAATGGATGAAATAAATGTTGATGCTGCTAAGAATTAAGAGTAGAATTTTTAAAGGAATATGATTCTGGCTTATTCTAATGCCTTATTCTATTCCTGAATTGAGTCAACAGAGAAGAAAGAAGGCTTCCAAGGTTTGATCTTCAGAAATGATTTAAATTAAAAGTAGCTTTGTTTATAAATGAAATAAATCTTTCACTCTTTCTACTTCCATTAGAACTTTTTACAAAACAAAAGCACAAATAGGTACTATTTACAACACTATATAATTCATCTTGTTTGAAAAGCAGTACATAAAGTTGAACAAATAATGTCATATACAACATAAGACTCATTAATATCAATTATTTTGGAATACTCTCCCTGAAGTAAATACTACTAGCTTACTTTAGCGTACTTCCCATCATACAAGGATCACTTTTATTGCTTTATCTCCAATGTTTTTTATAGTAATTCAGGCTCCAATTTTTAAAAAATTTAGTTTACTAGTACATAGGTGTAGTCACAGAACTACCAGACAACCAAACTTTGCTGAGATGAAACGATGTTTAGTTGATAAAAGGCAATATTGACAGATCATAGAATGTAAGTTCTTTTAAAACATAGGTGACTCTTCCATCTCTCCTTTATCACTGATTAAATTCCAGAGAACTGAGGATGAAAATGTCATCTGTTGTGTTAATCCTACCCTGAATCTACACTTGTATTTACTTACAGTAACGCTAATCTTTTCCAGTCAAAAAGGGTTAAATCGGCTCTTTAATGCTCCAGAAGACTCCCATCTCAACTAACCTGTGATACTAAGATGATTATAATTATTATGCATCACAAACATATGCAAAAAAGCATTACAAGAACTAAATGAGAGAAATTGAAATTGAAACAAAAAGGTTTACACCTACTCTTATCCCAAAATATTATCGGTCTTCTATTTCGATTTTATGTGTATGCAATTTCATCAGAATTGCTTAAAAATGTATTGACATAGAAAGTAACATGTTTTAAAAGAAAATGGTTTATTTGCAACAACTGTGGTCTTCTCAGTGAAGGAAGTAGAGAGCTCAGTCCTGGAGGTTAGCACTGGGGTTTCCTGGACACTCCCAGGGGCAATGGTGGTTCTTTTTATTGGCTATGGCTTTCATATTCTCTAAATCTGTTTATTTTTTAGATGCCAATCTAAATTTTACTTCATTCCCCAGCTGTAATTAATCATCTTTCACATTAAATTCTCCTCTTTAGATTACTGTGTGGTTTCCGTCTCCTGATTAGATCTTGACTGATATTCATAATGAAGTCAATTTGATAAGTACCAGGTTAAATTGAAATATAAATGTAAAAATATAAAATAAAATATAAATGTAGATATAGACACTAATGAAGGCTATCGCAGAAACTCTAAAGTATATTAAATACATTAATATGGGTCATATATTTAAAAGAAGGATTCATTGTATTTTGTGTTTCACAAACTTGTATTGCTATAGACACACATATTCATATACACACCATGACACAGGATTAGTGTTCTTCGGAGCACATATGATAATACATATTTTATAACACATGGAATAGCTAAACTCCACCTGATGAGCTTCAAGGGCAATGCATATTCATGGGGAATAGCAAATAGAATTTTGCAAATCAATGATTTTTATTTTTATTCTTTTGATGAAGGAAGGATAATGGTTTTGAATATTTTCTTTTCCTTAAGTACCAGAACAAATAGCCCAGTCTTGCTACAGCAAAGAGAGCAGGTATTCTCAGTTTTGAGGGAAAGAAAAATTCCTTAGGGATGTAGTAGCATCTTGAAAGGTAATGGAAAAAAATCCCCTTCTAGAATTTCTATTTCATAATTTCCATTTGATAATTCTTGATTCACAAAGTTTGGGCTTTCCCATAAATATGTATGACATGCATGGAAAGTTGCAGACTTAATCAGGTTTTTGAGTCTGTGCAGTTTGAGACAGTATCATTTGGGAAAAGGCCTCTGCTTTTAGAAAGACATGACTTAAGTAATAAGTGTCAGACCCTATCAGAATCTGGGGCACTGACATACTGCAGGACAGGGCACTGGGGGAAGCTATTATTACCTTTTATGTACATTCACCAAAATGTGGTTAAGGAAATGTAATTATCAACGAGGAGTCTCATTTGTCCAAATTAGTCAGGACCACCAAAGAAATCTGACATGTAAACAATTTAGATAAAGATTCTAATCATCTAGCCATACAAGTGTCTAAAATTTGTCACACAATTCACTGTTACTGTTAGGTAAGATTCTTTACTGTCCCTGAAGTGGCATTTCAGCTAAATACACATTGTAAAGAAAAATGGAAGCTGGTGTCAAAATACTGTACTTGAATAAAGCAAAAAGAGGCCAAAATGCAAGGAGACTTCTTCATTTTAACTTACAAGTATGTAGAACGCAGTGCCATTCCTGTGATAAAGACACAGCTAATGCTTTGAAATGGCAAACACAGAAGATCTACAGGAAGCCTCAGAAAAATAATTTAAGATTCATTAAAATAGTAATTTGGGTTAGAAATAAAAGAGGCAATTTAAACACTTACGTGTTTTAACTCATTTATGATGCAACTCATTCCATGTTATGTTAAAGGGATACAAATAAAGCATAAGACACAATTATTGTATTTATTAACTTGTCTCAATTGGTAGGCCAGAAAATTAAGCAGCAGTGTTTAAATTATTCACCCAAAGATATGTAATGATAAAGCTGCAAAAGTACAAAAAGGCTTTCAAAAGCTACAGTCCAGGTCATGGATGCGCATTAACTTGAAATGTTTTCTTCACAATTTGGCATTCTTCCAAAACAGCAACGCCTGTCTGTAAGCTTTTTTTTTTTTTCACCGAGTAGTTGCAGGTAAGATGAGACTCACCTGGGAGCGTTTGTCTGGCGTGCATTTCTTTGTGAAATGGAATGACTTGGCACCTGAAAATAAAGATTGGTGGACAGAAAAAACACAAATTTGCTTCTTTCAGGAAAAGATATATTTCCATTCTACCTCCACTTGTACTTACTGAGAGGCTTCTCTATTGCCAGCACCATCTTAGAAACTGAGGATTTCAGTGGAGAGACAATGTCTTTTTCTTTGAGAGTCTTATCGTTCTGCAGACAAAACAGATGGGTGAAGGAGTAATGGAAATAAAGGCTGACAAGAGTCATGATAGCACAAGGACAGAGTGTTGTGCGGTGCAGGATAAGGAGGACACACCGTGTGCTGGAGCCAGCTTGTAACTGGCTTCTGAACACAACCACTGTTACAAATGTAATGAGACAGTTTTAGAGTAAATTAGATTGAAAGCAAAGATTATAAATACTTGAAATCTTATCACACCCTATGAGCTTTACTACTTTATACCATTATCTGTGCACTTGATATTGTCTAGACTATCGTTTCTGTGGGGTGAAGATGGCTCATAATTGTGCACTACTGTGCATCTATTACCAAGTGTGTCCACTGGCATCATGCAGGCATTGTGACACTTGCCATGGTGAGAGTATTTATGCCAGACAATTTTATGTAAGAAGACCAAAAAATGTTTCCGGTTTTGTTTTGCTACAGACATATACAACACACCTCTGAGAACAACTAAACTAGGTCTCTTCTCACTCCTGGCCAGCGAGAAGTTTCCTAAGAAGAGGAAGGAAGGATGGGCTAAATTTCTCAGCTAGAGAAGGATTGGGCTGAATAAATAAAAATCTAAATGAAAAATATCTTTGGATTTATTTGTCATCTTATCGCCTCAAAATCTACCATTTGCCACCATAATCGTGACAGCTGTTCTTCCACATCCTGCTTTTCACTTCCAGAGATACCATCGGACTGCGCTGTTCAGCACCCTTGAATTGGGGCATAAAAAAGTGACCAACTGTGCCAAGCAGATGTGAGCAAAACTAAAATGAGTCATTACCAGGTGTAGAGAGGATGTGTGATTTGCCATGTTCATTTGGTCCTAATGTGGACACTGAAAAAACCCAGCTTAATCCTCCAAATGACCACAAGTAGTAGTCTGGCCGTGAATTTCCACATGGATTCCTTACATTCACTGAGCAAGAAATAAATGGTCTGGTGTTGTGCCTTAGAAGAAAAAATAAATGCTTTCCTAGCATGTGCAAGATCCTGGGTTCAAGCCCTGGTACCACGATGTTTGGGGGTTATTCAAACTCTAATACGATTATCTTAGTTCATAATCCTATCAATCTATCACCAAAACCAGTATGACACCCACTTCACTTCACTTCCTACTACCAGTCTCAGCACCCTTTAATCTGTCCTTCCTCTACAGAGAGAGCAAGGGCCCTCCAACAGTCTGCTGCTTAAAACACTGTAAAAATATTTCCATTAAATCCGGGTAAATCTATACAGTTTGGAATGGTATATTTGAAAAGGTTTTTTTTGGCCTGACACCTAATATTTGGGTTCCGATCATGCTCAGTGACTGAGTCTCCCAAGGAGGTTCCAGGCTTCAGAACACTCAGACCTCATGCTCAGTATGGACTTTCAGCTCATCACACAGCACTGGGAACCAGCTAGACACAAGCCCTACTCCACGCTAGGTCTGTGCTCTACCATTGCACTGTATTCCCAGAACCTCCTTTTAACAAACCTAGCTCTTATATCAAGTTCCAATTACCATGCCCCTTCATAAATGAAACAGCAAAATCTGTAATTTCTTCCCTTCTCTGTTTTCAATGGCAGTTTGTTCACAGTTTCAACACAGTAACGATCCTATGACACTACAAAAGATGCTGCAAATTTCTATATATGTAAACTTAGATATATTGGAATCTATTTTTGTATCCCTAAAGGTTGACACGTACTGCTCATTAAAACATGCACTCGACGTAGATCAGTAACTAATCATTGATTTGCTAAACATGGTCAGTCAGAGCAGAAATTCCCCTTTGGTTTTCCTGACTCAGATTTTAATTAAGATTGTATCTTACACTTCTGCCAGAGTTGTGAAAGAACAGAATGATCATTTGCTCCAATCCTTTCACTTGGAGAGTCAAAACCCAAGATCCTCTCACCCACTGCCCTTGTCATTTATGAAACTCGAGTGTCGCATTGCACGAATAATGTTCTAACATGCATGAATCAAAACTTCACATCCTCACTGCGCACGCCAAGTTGTGCCTGAGAAACACCATCATTCTTTTGTAGCATTTTTCAGTTTATTTTCATAGGCTATGTTGATATATATTGGTTCTACCTCATGTATTTTTTCTATTTTTTGTTGATTTGACAGAAATTTCCTTCACATGTAATCCAAAGAAATGGTAGATAAATTTCAGGATTCCTGGAGGCTGGAAAAATCATCAGTGCAAGTTTTCTATTTTTCTTTTTTTTTTTTGGAGTCCTAGGGTTTAAACCTAGGTGCCTTCCTTCACATGGAGCTACCTTCCCATTCCATTTTTACATTTTCCATTGTAAGATGGGGGCTCTCTAAATTGCCCAGCTGGGACCCAAATCTTCAGTCCTCGTGCCTGCCTCAGTCTCCTAAAATGCTGAGATTACAAGTATGTGCACTCCAACTGGCTCCATTTGACTGACTTTTTTTAAAAAGTGAAGTATTAAAATATAACATTTGATAAATCCCCAGCTTCATGATGGCCAAAGAGAGAAAACAGGCAGATTTCTCCACTCCCAGACTTCAGGGTTTCATTGGCTTTTAGTCTTAGCCATGGTTGAGTTACACTACAGGGTCTCATTTCTGCTGCTAATGTTAAATCATACAAATAACATAAATTAACGTTATTATAGGATTTTTATTTAATATAAAGATAACAAATGAAGCAAAAATCCTCCGTAAACTTAAAACATAACCTAATATAAGTATGAACCAAAGCAGATTTATTAATATTTTTAAAAGTACATACAAGGATCTGAATGTGAAGCAACTGGAGGAATAACAAAAAAACAAAGGAAAACATGCTTTGTTCTTGAAACTTGCTTGTGTTATTATTCTCCTTCTATAGTGTCCTTCTAGGATTTTAGGAGAAAATCCCACAATTGTAAGATGTTTATTCTGATGAGGCACTCAAGTCTGATGAATGCACTATGTCTAAATGAAATGGAACCCCTTGCTTGTCCCCTGGAAAATGACAGTAAAGTCTGTATCTAGTTACATGTTATAAATGCATGGAAAGCTGATGATTTAATAATTTAAGCCAAAACAAAACAAGTCTCAGCCTTCTGAAAAATTAAAAAAAAAGAGTCCCTCAAACAAAACCATTGATTTCTTTTAAAAAAATCACTCTGGATTTTTGAGCATTACATTGGGTTTTTACTACATTAATATTTGGGCAATTAAGAACACACAATATTTTATCCTTAAATGAGTCCTATTTTTCACAGTATCTCTAGTCAGTTAATGTAAACTTTTATGATACTGTCTCTAGTTTTCATTTTTCTAACTTCTTCCATTCTTCATAGCCACTCAAATCCAATATATCTACCAGGACAGTTCTCAAGTTGTGAAGTCCCAGTCCTTGGTGTGGCCATTTTCCTTCCCTCCCTCTTCTTCAAGGGTTAGGAGCACATTCTGCCTAGATGATGTAGTTGATATATTAATCTGTAGTCATCATTACTAGATATATGGACATATATGATATGTCACTAAATAAAAATGGAAGAATGGAGAAGTTTGAATAATATAAAAATACTGTCACAATGTGACTATTAGATTATTGAGAGATAAAGACACCTTGATTCAGATTTGATTAAAATTAGAGTGTAGTCATGGTCTGCTCATTTTAGTGAGGGACCATTTGGGAGTAAGAGACTACTGACTCACTTATGCTGACAATGCAAAACTGGTAAACTAGTCACCACACACCGCTGGAGAGAGAAGGAAAAAACACATATCACAAAATTTAAGTTGAATCTGCTCAACTTAAACTTTCTAAACTTAGGAAAGAGCTTTCTCATAATATTTAAAAGTTTGCTTCAGTAGTTACTTTCCAAGGTTTGTTAATGCTTAATACTAAACCCATCCATTTTTGTATAGGAAATACATTAAAATTCATGTTTTTCACAAAGAAGTAGATTAATTCATTTTAAATTATATATCATGTTTATCATAGGGATTAGTTTTGTTACCACTTGATAATTATCTTATCATTTTGTTCATCTCAACTTGAGTAATATCTAGAGAGGTAAAAATTTATTCTCTTAACACTTAAAATAAAATTAAGAAATTAAAATGATAAAACTTTCAAAGAAAACTACTAAGAGTTATAAGGATCTGAACTCACACTAATTAGCAGCTAAATGTTGTTCTTAATGTTATTTCTCTCCTGTGATTTGTGGTACATTTTTCACTTTATCCCAAAAGCTTTAATTTATGTTAAAATATATTTTAATAATATATTCCAGCAAGATAATTTTACATAACTGCCTTTAAAGTAAAACATACACCTTAAAATCTATCTTCAATGCTTAAAATTGAATCAGTGTTTTAAATAGGAGACTTCTTAAAGCTTTCAGTCCTTCTATTACTTTACTACTTCATTCTCAAAATAATTCAGGCAAAAATACTTGCAGAGGGGAGTTTCCAAAGATGGCAGACCAGTAGGTAGCAGGAGAGAGATTCTCTCTGAGAGAAACAGCTTAAATGCCAGAATTTAACACCCTGGAGTGACCCAAACACAGAGAGATGGACTCTCTCAACCCAGGAAGAAACTAAAGTTTAAAAAACCACTCAAATATGAGGTCCCGGGGCTACCATTAATGAAGCTAAGATCAGCAAGCACGGCACCCTCCTCGAGCTGCCTGAATTCCTGCCTGAGAGCGACCTGACCAACCAAACTGTGCTGATGTGACTGGCTTGAGCGGCCAGAGCGAGAAGCTGAACAGCCCTGCGTGCGGCTCACCCAGACCCGGCCCTGCACATGACCCACTCAGAGGCACAGTGAATTTGCACCACAGCTGCACTGAAGTCAGAGGTCTGGGAGCCCAGCTGTTCTCTGGGACCGGCATCAACATGCAGTGAGTGATGGGAATAAGACCCTCCCACGGGAAAGGGGAAACCGATTGGAAGACATGTTGGATTTGGGCAGGACAGCCTTAATTCCATAAGGAAGTGTCTTCAGTTGGTTGCTCCCCTTACCAGGCAGATTGGTGATATCTGCTTGGATTGGGCCATGACCCTGGCCAGGACCCAGTGGGTTGCTACAAACTAATTCCCTGAGCACAGCCACACACTGACAGAGTGAAGGCCTACAAAGGTTGACTGGCCCGGAGGAGAGGAGCCAGCACACACTGCGCTTGCTTGAACTTCAGTCTCTGATAGTGGCCGGCAGAGGGCAGAAGCCCCTAGCCTGCATGCTCCAGAGGAGCCTTAACCAACAAGAAAAGGGGCTGGGAATTATACTGTACACTTGTATGGAAGGAACCAAAAACATGATGAGGGAAAAATAAGAAAAAAACCCCAGCCCCCAACCCTGAGAACATTGATTCAGGAGAGGTAAATACAAAAGAGATTGAGGGCAGCAAACATGCAACATCAAACACAACGGTAGCAGACATAAAGAGATATCTTCAGGATCTCGTAAGCGGGATCAAAATTGAAATATTAATTCAGATTAAACAAGAGATAAGTAGATTAATAAAAGAAAGACTGGGCACCTCTCAAGAAGACACAGACAGAAGAATGGAGGAACATAAAAGGAGAGAAGTGTTCAATGAGGAATATAAAAAAAAACCAGAATTCATGAAGCAGATTCAAAGAGATTGTCAGGAAACTAAAGACTCCATAGAAAGCTGGCAAAACTGCTGAAAGAAACTAAAGACAGACTATCAAAAATTGAACACAGCCTTGCAATGTGTGATCATGAAAGAGAAGATCTCTTAAAAATAACAAGGGAGCAGGCAGTAACAATTGGAAGGCTAGAGGACAACAAGAGGATCTATAACTGAAGAATAAAGCATGTGAATGAAGAAGCAGGAGTCAAAACAGAGGAATTGCAAAGGCTATTCACAGAAATCATTAAGGAAAATTTCCCAAGCATAGAAAAAGGAAATGATATGCACATGTATGAAGCATACAGAACTCCAGCCACCTACAACCCAAACAGAGCTACACCCAGACACATAATAATCAAGATCCCAGAAATTCAATATAAGAACAGAATATTAAAACCCATCAGAGAAAAGAAACACATCACCTATAAAGGAAAACCCATCAAAATCAAGGCAGACTTCTCTACACAGACCATCAGGTCAAGAAGAGCTTGGAGTAAAGTAATTCAAGCCCTGAAGGAGAAAAACCTCCAGCCCAGAATGATGTATCCTGAAAAACTCTCTCTAGAAATTAATGGAGAAACAAGATGCTTCCATGACAAAGAGGAACTGGGAGAATTTGTGACCACCAATCCAATCCTACAAAAAATACTGAAGGACATTCAAGAGAGAGAGAGAACAAGAATATGAGCATTTCAGGAACAATGGCAGAGAGGCCTCAGTGAATGGGGCAGACAGTGGAGTGGAACAGAAAACTAGACAACCAATGGCAGAAAACTGAATAGCAGAAATAAGGCAGAGAAGATTGGCTGTAATCTCTAGTATAGATGGCCTTGAAATATTAACAGAGAGAAACACAGGCAGAGTAGATCAAGAGATAGGGTCCATTGAGATGCTCTATATAGGGAGGCAGTGGGACCCAAATCAATCAGTGCACCCCATGGGAGTGAAAGGGGAGGAATTGTCTACAAAAGGAAGGCAGAGGATATTAACTGGGTAACAAGATTTAAAATCTACATTATTCTCATCACTCTGCTTGGATGGATTATGTGCTGTTCCAGTTTGTCTACTTAATGCTAGACTTGAGGACATGGTCAGCTATCCCAAAAATAAGAGGCCATATTATGGTAATCATCCCTAGTTTCCTATCAACTTAATCTGAAGCCCTTTATAACTTATACTATCTTATTATGACTGATCTTATTTGAATCTGGGTTGTTAGATTGTTACTTTATGTTGACTGATTTTATTTAAATCTGTTATGATTGATAGCATCAAGTCTAAGAGCATAGGCAACTACACTGAAGATGACAAGATGCATTAAGATACCCACTCTGGTTTGATTATTACTTGCTTTTAAAGTCTTATAATGTCTCCAATGCTTTGTTTTTATTAATGTTGTTATATACTGCTGAGACATCATGGTAACCATTGTAGATCACCTTGTATTGTGGTTATATATGACTATTTTGCTTCATGCTTTTCTAGGAATTGTTTTATCTTGCTTTGTTTTGTTTTTACCTCTAATACAGAAAGGATAGACATACGTTTAGAGACTCATGCATGTATAGTGCTTATAAACAATTTACAATAACCAACTATATAACACATGTTGAAATGAACAACTACTTTGAAGAAAAAGAGACACTACAGTACCCAGTGCTGATTCCATAATGTCATGATGTGTAATCCAGCAAAATTATCATTCTTTGTTCAAAGTGATTTTAGCTTGTTTTGTTTTATTTAACTTCAACACACATGAAGGTATGGAAAGCTGTTTTTAGGAGAATGAGAGACACTATGACAGTCATTCTTGGCTTCCCTATTGTCTGGTCTCGAAGACATGAAATGCCCTCCTTATCCTGCTCAGATCAATTCCATACTATGTTGTTTCATGTGAATTCCCCGTATGTGACAATATGGACGACTATTTAGAGTCAATACAATAGAGAGTGAATATCTCCAATTGTCTAGTTTTGGAATTTATGTCCCTTAGATTGCTTTCTTGTGATCTGCTTTGTTCTGTTTTGTTGTGTTTAATTTTACCCTTTTGATATAATTGAATATATATTTGAGTGGGTAAGATGGATGACCATATTGCTGGGGTTTTTTTGTCAGATCGTGGAGCGGAACTGTTAACAGACTCACTGTTTGAATGTCTACTTTACGTGTTTTAACTTTATAATTTGAACAACTATTTCCAAGAAGTCAGTATGTAATTTGTCAATTAATAATCTCTCAGGTTTTTTTGTTGTTGTTCTTTTCCTTTTTTCCTTGGAATTCTGTACTGTTGCTACCCTTTATTTTGTTTTGTTTTGTTTTTCTTTCTTCTCTTTAAATAAAATTTTAAAAAATTATAAAAAATACTTGCAGAACACTTGAAAATTAGGGTTTTTAGGAGCTGGCCAGAACATTTATATGGAAACAATTACTTATAAAAGATACATGACAGCTTATAATTATTCCAAGAAAATTTTAATGACATAAAAAACGATTATTTTATTGAACTGAATGTATTCTATATGCATAAAAAACTTCCTGTACAACTCAAACTATTATAGTCTTGTGAGAAAATAATACTTCGTTAAAATATAGTTGTGTCTAACAATATTTTCCTGGTTATCTAGAATAACTCCTTTGAAGTAAATCCTTTATGTCATGGCCAATTTTCTATTTCTTTCACTAAGATCTAACTACCATTATGCAAAAGAAGAAAAAACTGAATAAACACAATGTTCACACAAAAGAATCCAATGACTGGTTCACAACAAATACAGTATTTACAGGGAGGCAAGAGTTTCTAATTTAATTTGCTTTCACACTTATTCAATCGTTAAAGCAGTTGGTTTAATCTCTGTATATGAGCTTAGCCAAAAATATTTCAGAATTAGAAAAGACACTGTATACACTTTAGTACCCACAACCAAGCATATTTTCAAATACACAGGATGGATGGATGGATGGATACAGTAATCAGTTATCCATAGTCATAGATTTCAGCTTCCACAACTACAGACTCACTTAATATTAAATGGAAATTATTTGGAAAACATGCCTGTTTACTGTTTCCTAATACATATAACTTTTTTATTTTCCTTATTCCTTAATATGGTATAACGATTATTTCCATAACAACTATTTCCATAGCATTTCTAGTGTATTATAATAATAACAATGATGTTTTTTACTGGTACATGTTTGCAGGACTTTATATTTACATTGCTTGTGTGGAATCGGAATATTCACATAACACATGTTAATTCTTTTTTTCATCTGCCTCCCCCGCCTTCTGTCTCCCTCCCTGCATCTCTTGATCCCATTTCCCTCTGAGAAAGATTTATCTCCTTACTTCCTGTTATTTTTTATTTTGCTCTTTATTTATAATTTTGGTTTCTCATATAAGAGAAAACATAATATTTAAGCTCGTGTGTCCGGTTTGTATTTTGATCTCAAGGTGCGTCCATTTTCCTACACATGTCTCAAGCCCTACTTATGGCACAGGTACAGAGATGACTTAAATATATGGCAGGGTTTATGGATATACACAGTTACTGCACCATTTTATATGAAGCCTATAAACATCCGCAGATTTAGGTAGCCATGGGGATACTTGAATTAAACTTCAGTGGGGCTGAGGATAATGATAAATACCATTAAAGACATACAAAAGCATGCAACACAAATAGTATGATGCTTTTCAATAATGAAATATTTACATAAATGCATACAATGCAAGTATAAAAGTACATTACACTACAAAAAAGTCATGATTGAGACAGCTGAAACTAGACATTTTCCTATGCTCTCTCTCTCTTCCTTCTTTTCTGTGTTCATTATCCATTCCTCTCTTCTTTCTTTCTTCTCCCCCCCTTTCCTTCTTCCCTTCCCTACTCCCTTCATCTTCCCCACCTTCCTTTATATTTCTACCCATCTTCCCTTCTCTTTTTCAAAAAACAATTATTAATAATATCACTTAGGAACTAGCATTTGTAGAAAATTCAGTGATAAACAAAGAAAAGCTAAACTCTTGCAAGAGTTGTTTTTACAAGATACAAACATGGAAAAGTGAAAATCATAGGACTGTAGATCAGATAAGTCACATTTAAAGAATGATATCATATTTATGTGTCTTTCACAAATTCTTTAACTTCACTAGTTTCCATTTTTCTGCAAAGGAAAATTGTGATAAATTTTAATTTTATCATATAGCTTGAGAATTAAATGAAATAGTGAATGCAAAGATCCTAGTAGAGAATCTTACATATAATAGATGCTCAAAGATACACCTTTCAGCTCTCCCAAAACACATGTAAATATCAAATTTGTGGTGTTTCAGGTTTCTAAGCAGCTAAGGAAATAAAATATGCCAAGAGTTTTACAATGATCAAAAGTAAATATGTTACTGAGAAAAGCTATTTAACAATACTGTTTGAAAAATATGTTTTCTGTTACCAAAAAGCAGGAGACAGAAAAATTAAGAGATGATGACCCAGGAAACCCATGAGAATGCCAATAATACAAATGCCAACACAGGGATTAAAAGGTAATTTTGCATTCTTTTTTGTCCACACAAGTAGCATCATTTTTTAATGCTGACTTGTACCACATCCAATCTTGATTTTATTTTTTCTGTTCTTAGTAGGAGAAGCTGCAGTTCACTAGGATAACATCTCAGGCAAGCAGACCTCCAGGCATCTGATCGACTTTTTATTTCTTATGGTGAACTAGGAAGTTACCACTCTGGCTCATCTTCCTCAGTCTCCTGTAGTTTGATAGATGTGAACCAGCATCCCCAGTTCCCATTATTTGCAATATTAACAGTACAGAATTATCAAGCATTTTAAGACTTACTGCTAAACTTGTCAAGGTAATGGTTTTCATTTGCAAATCATTCCTCAATGAATTATAAACACCAACAAGTCCACACAAGTTTTTGTGCCCCCAAGGAGTTTTCAGACAAGAGAGGATAAATTATACACACACAGGGATAGAGAAGAGGACAAAAAGCAGTACAACAGTCAATAGAATAGTATATAAGCAAAGGAAGAGCATAAACATGCATGTACTATAAAAAGTAGAACAGTGTTTCTGGGTAGTTTGACACATGCTACAATTTTGATGGTGAATGTCCCCCAAGGTTTGCTGTATTAACCTTTGTCCTCAGAGCAGTGGTATCAGCAGAGTCTGTGAAACTTAGAAATGGAAACTTGTGGGAGGCTTTAGATCTTTGGGATCCTGTCCTCAGAAGAGACTCTAGGACCCTGGACCATCCCATCTCTGTTCACAACTTGCGATAAAAGCGTTTTGCTCTGCCACATGTGTCCAGCATCATGGGGCCCACAATACTTAGGCCACTGGAATGTAGACTGGATTTAGCTCTAGATCCAAAGGCTAAATAAACTGCTCAGAAGTTAACTGCCTTGTACACATCATTATAGCAACAAAAAGCTGACTCACAAAATACACCTTTGGCATCTGTATTTTCTATAATAAACATATTTACTTTAATTATAAACATATTGAAAGTGTTTTCTGCAGAGCATAAGTTAACATGGACTGATAGAGAGGCAAAAACTATATTATAATTTATTTTGAGGCTATAAAGATATAATCACCAGTTGCCAATTATCATCTATTATGGATTGAGAACTGGTGGTCAACTTAACGCCAGCTGGATTACATCAGCGTAATCCAGCTGAGCGGAGATGTTTCACCTGAGGAAGGCTGCCAGCATAAATGGAGATGTGGAGAAGGAGAAAGAAGAGCATTGAGGGCGTTGAGGCATTAGTGCATTGAGGCATTGTGAGGTCTCCTACAAGTTGCTGTTTGAGCCGTTAGGTTCTCCTGGAGAA
>PVJX010002554.1:23625-126311 GCA_004027295.1 Dolichotis patagonum | reverse complement strand
AAACCTCAAAGATATAGGGGTAGGAAGAGAATTCATGAACAAGAACCAAAGTACACGGGAAGTACTTCCCAGAATCAATAACTGGGACCACATCTTATTAAAGAGTTTCTGCATGTCAAAAGAGGTTTCCAGCAGAGTGAAAAGAAAACCCACAAATTGGGAAAAACTCTTCATGGACAGCGCCTCAGACAAAGGACTTCTGTCTAGAACTTATAAAGAATTTAAAAAATCAGACTCTTGAAGTTCAAAGACCCAATCCAAAAATGGGCATCTGAAATGAATACACAGTTCTCAGATGAAGAAATATGAATGGCAAATAAATACATGAAAAAATATTCATCATCATTAGTCATGAGAGAAATGCAAATTAAAACCACACTGAGATTCCATCTCACTCCAGAAAGAATGGCCAAGATAGAAAACACTACCAACAACAAGTGTTGGAGAGGATGTGGGGAAAAGGACCTCTTCTACACTGTTGGTGGGAGTGTCGACTGGTGCAACCACTGTGGAGGTCATTCTGGAGATTCCTCAAAAAGCTGGGTATGGAAGTCCCATTTGACCCAGCTATTCCGCTTCTCGGCATATTCTCAGAAGATCTGAAAACATCATACCACAGTGATATATGTGCACCCATGTTTATAGCAGCACAATTTGTAATAGCCAGATCTTGGAAGTAACCTAAGTGCCCATCAACTGAGGAATGGATAAAAGAGTTGTGGCATTTTTATACAACGGAGTACTACTCAGCTATAAAGAATGATCACATTGAGATACTTATAAATAAATGAACACGACTTGAGACCATTCTCTTAAGCGAAATAAACCAAACTCACAAGGGTAAATACCATATAGTCTCCCTAGTATGAGATTTGATAAGAGTATATAAGACTTTATGGTAAACATGAGTCCCCATCTCATAGGTTTGAAGTCTTTCAAAGTTTTCAATCATCAGTTGGAATGGTGTTATCCTGTTTTGTTTGACTATATCATACATGATGATATGAACAGCTGTTTTGAAGAAAACATTATGACAGCTATTGCAGATTTAATATCATCCTTCTTAGAAGTCCTACCATACTTTTTTTGTTCTACTACCATTGGTTCTATCTATCACATTGTGTCTTATTGGAATTTGAATATGTATGATAGTTCAAACAAAAATTTTTTTTTATCGAAAATGAGATATTATAGTACCCATTGATTATTTTCTGTTATTCGGTTCAGAAAGCCTTGTAATTCTTTCACTCTATGCATGGCTTTATACTATTGTGTTATGTTTGATATTATTGTATTTGAAACTATAGCAGAGTAAGAGACATGGTGTTAGCTACTGTTGATGTCCAGTTGTATTAATGTAAAGTACTGTGTTGCTTATGTTGTCCTGTTCTGATCTGCTCTGTACTGCCCCCTTTTGTTTTATTCTCTTTCAAATTAAAACAAACAAACAAACAAACAAAAAACATATGCTTTCCATATCAGAAAAGTTTGTTTCATTTAAAGACTATGGAGCTATGTGGCCCATACAAATTCAAGGTCCATTTATTTGAGACTTTTCTGCTGTATTATATTTATTTTTTTAAAAATTCAGAAAGGTAAACTATTGAACTTGGTGCATATTGATCACATATTCATCTTTATGTGATTATAGTTGATCAGACATTTACTGAAATTTATTGTCCTCGTGGACAACTTGGAAATCTCATGGTGAAAATAAATGACTAAATGTAAGAGATTATTCTTGGAGGAATTATTCTGTACCCTGATATGAAGGTTGGTTGTAGTTTATACCTTTCTGGGGGAGATTATTTGAGATAGGGTCTCGTGTCCCACTATGTAGGTTAAGAGGGCTTTGAATTCCTGCCTCGACTTCTTGAGTGCTGAGATTACTGGTGAGTGCACCACACCTGATGAAGGTTTATTATACATATGGTCCTGCAATTGGTCTTACAGCTGACTACTTTTTTTTATTCATATTATTGTACTGATCTCATTTTACAGACCAAGAAATTGAAGTTTGGAGGGCTCTTGTCCTATGGTCACATAGGAAGTGAGTGGCCAATTCATTTTTACCCGTTCTATAAAGTGTAATATAACTTTTATTTCCATATGCCTTGGAATATATGTTTAGGCTTATAATTAAATGGAAGCTACATGTTGCATGATTTCTGAATTGTTTAGCTACACATTGGGTTTCTGCTGATCATAGCTTATCCTTCAAAATTCCACTAGGCACTGAGTCTTT
Organism: Dolichotis patagonum; assembly: GCA_004027295.1. Classification (NCBI taxonomy): domain Eukaryota; kingdom Metazoa; phylum Chordata; class Mammalia; order Rodentia; family Caviidae; genus Dolichotis; species Dolichotis patagonum. Next base: position 124,066 of record PVJX010002554.1, on the reverse strand, counting down.
CTCCCTCCGCTGGGTCAGCAGTGTGCTATTCAGTCAGGGGTGCAGGATGTGAAATAAAGTGCTTCACTGCTGCCCAGGGAGGCTCAGTGATTTGGGGTATTGTCAGCTAAAGTGAGGAGGGCTGCTGACTCTGCCAGACTCGGGCTGTGGGTGTATTGAGCTCAACAATGGTTTCGCGGACAGGATGGGTAATTGCAGAGCGAATTCTATGAGGAGTGAAATCGATTCTCAAGTCCACGTGGATCACAAACTCTGCGTGTGCACAGCGCAGTGCTGAGGGCTCGGCCACCCACACACTTCTGATCTCCGGAGACTGCACACACAGTGATGTGGTGGGGAGAAGTAAAATGTCAGGCAGGCCTGGAGATGATCCAGTTTAGGTTTAGTGAAATACTTTTTCAATGTTTATGACTGTTCCAATTTTGTTGGAAATAGTTACACATGGAATGGTTCCATGCTCTCAGGACTGGCCTGGCTGTATCCCCAAGGGGTTCACTGACCTCCAGGTCAGCCACTCCTCACATTTCTGGTTTTTTAAATTATTTCAATGAGAAAATGAGTTTAATATTTTTGTGAAACAAAGATGATAGTAAATACAAAACCAATAATAGTAATTTTAGTGTTAAAAATTCCTCTTTCATTCATACTGTGATTACATTCATCATTGCTTCTCTTTCACAGATTTCTTCTGAAAAATACAATAAAAGTAATGTGACCAATTTCAGGAGAACTTTGTAGTCCTGTAACATTATAATCTAGAACTTTAAATGCCACATAAAATCTCATGGTAGAAACCTTCACTGGATGTATTTACATTGACAGAATGTGTGAACCTAATGACATGCCATGAGGTTATTCAGTGCTCATTCCCAAAGTTTTTACATGGATTATCTTTTATTATTTTACTATCTTTGTGTTTCAGCATGAAATTTACAGCAGGATATTAAAGTGATCACATAGGGGAAAAAAGTAAATAAAACAGAACAGTAGCACATGATGAGAAACCCGCTGATGACCCAATACTTTTTGTCACGCACACATATTCCTCGGGAGGAAGAGTGACAGATTTTTCTTAATTTGGATCAGCTTGTCAGTTCCATTGTGTGTCTATGTCGTCATGGTGATTTCTCAATTAAGTGTAATGAATGGTGCGCCCTCCTAGGGTCCACGGCTGAGGTGCACCACATGAATATTAACATGGTGTGGATTAAAAAGTTGTAAGAGCCAAAGCAGGGTCTGTCAGCATGCCAGTGTACTAGTAAAACAACTTTCCTTCATCAAGCCTGAACAAATAATAATGAAATTTAGCAAGAAGTGCCATACATATCCCCAAACTGTCAACTGTTTGTGTACTGAGCTAATGAAAAAAACGATGATCCTGATATACTTGGGTGAACAAATGCTTAGAAAAGCCCATGTTGCAATTATTCTTCTGTTCAAGACAAGTCAATTATTGGACATAGATACATGTAATGAAGTAGGCTGGAAAACTAAGGCAATGAGATCACTGCACTAAAGAATGCTTCTACACCAGATTTTGGAGAGAATTACATGGTTTTTGAGCAGAAAACAGTGTTTTATTGGTAAGCAAAATATTGAAGAGATTTATATGCACTTTAAGCTTCAACTAACATTGTTGGAGTAATTTGTGGGGTAAATTTTGTTTGTTACCAAGAAATGTTCACACAGTCTTTGATTGTGAGTGTCAGAAGCATTTTACATATAGCAGAATATGCCAAAGAGTAATTACGTTACTCTGTCAAGGATGATTTGTGGATGTGTATTACACATATGTAGTACAAAATATTTATCATTATAACCAAATATATTTTACAATTAATTTGCTGTTGCTAATGAAGAATTTAATTTACCATGGTTTTTGTTTTTTAGATTGCTCTTAAAAGACAAGATTCTATGTAAAACTTAAAAGATTTTTTTCTTTTCAACATCCATCCATAAGTTATTTGTACTTATTATGAGTTTGTGAATATAAATAACTTTATTAAATATCTGTAATTATTAAAGATTATAGTCTTCTGTCTTAAAATTTAGGTTCTTGCTCTATTTTGACTTCAGTGCATGTTAACTGACATGGGTGTAATTTTAGTCTTCAAGGCATATGGAAAGCCGGTTTTTCCAGAACCATTTATTAAAGAATCTATCTTTCTTCCAGTGAACATGTTTGGCTCCTTTGTCAAAGATAAGGTGGCTAAGTGTGTTTGGACTTGTGTCTGCATCTTCTGTTCTTTTCCACCGGTCCTCAGGTCTGTTGTTTGCCAATACTATACTGATTGTATCACAGTAGTTTTGAAGTATAATTTCAAGTCAGGGGTTGTGATGCCCCCTGACTTGCCTTTGTTGCCCAGAATTGCTTTTACATGTCTCCTTGGTTCCAAATGAATTTTAGGAATGTTTTCTCAACTTCTGTGAGGTATGCTAATGGTATTGATTGAGATTGCATTAAAACTCTATAGAAATTTCGGAGGTATTGCCATTTTTATTATGTTGGTTTTTCCTACCCAAGATCAAAGGTTTTCTTTCCATATTCTGATATCTTGTTCTTTGATCTCCTTTTTACAGAATATTATAGTTTATAGTGCAGAGACCTTTCCTTGCTTGTTAGATTGATTCCTTAGCATTTCTTTTTTTAATGCAATTATGAAAGGTGTTTTCCTAATCTGTCTCTCAGTGACTTTGTATATGTGTATAGGAATGCTATTGATTTTTGAATGTTGCCTTTGTAACCAGCTACACTGTTGAATTTTGTTATTAAATCTACAAGTCTTTTGGTGAAATTTTTGGGGTCTTCTACGCAAAGTATCATGTTATTTGCAAACAATTATAATTTAATATCTTTCTTTCCTAGCTTAATTCCTTTTATTTTTCCCTTTTATTTCTTCCTCTTATCTAATTGCTCTTCATCTGTGAAGTTAAAACAGACCCAAATATATAAACATCATACTGTCTTATGAGTGTGAGAAACTGAATGAGTATATAATATCTAAAATGTGTAATAGATATTATGAATTGGAAAGAACCTGCGAAACAAAAGAGAAGTGTGATGAGGGGAAGGGAGAGAGGAAAAAGGGAAACAAAATACACATACATAAAATAGTTAAAATAGCTGTACAGCTAATTTCTCTTAGTTCATTGAAAAGGTTATGTTTATAGTGTTTGCATAATATTTCATGATTATATCTTGTACTCTGAATAACTACTATCAAGATAACAATACTTAATGTATTAATTATTGTTACTCTCCAACTATCCTGTTTTGAAACTGTTTTATTTTATTTTTTCTCTTTAAAACAATAAAGATTACAGTTCTCTGTTTTTCTCTACCATCTTTTTTGTTAGATCATTAGAACTACATTTCACATCTTCTTAGTGTAATCCATTGTTACTTCTCACTGTCTCTGTCCCCTTTTAGTAGCATATTTTAAAATAATTTTCAAATAAGGGTTGTATAAGTTAAAAATAACTGAATTCTAGTGACTTTATTTCACTTACACACTTAATTGGTGACTTGTGTAAGCATAGACTGAGGAAAAATTACTTTTTAAGAATTTATATTTTCAGAGATTCTGTTTGTAGCTGCAGTATCTTCTTTAAAACATGAGATAATAAATTTACTTTAATTGTGCCTCTGTTGCTAAAATTCCCTCTGCTCAATTTAAAATTTTATTTCCTTTTTCTTACCCATATTGCTTTTATGTTGTAGATTTCTTAACACATTTTCAATTTCCTGTACAAATAAATTGGGTGATAACAAGTATGCATGAGGCTTGTTAACCAAAGAACTCATCTTCTTTATAAGTTGTGAAGGGTGCTGTCCATTTAACTATATGATTCCCAGGTTCATTTTAGGTTTATTTCTTTTGTACCACAGTGGCATTCAGTCTTGGTTTCATAGAGCAGGTTACCCAAGTTATTTCGAGAATAACCCTCAAGCAGTGAGTCTTGAGCCAGGTCAGCACTCTATCACCCACAGGCCTAATCCTGCTAAACATCTTTTTTCTATAATTACTTTCACACAGCCATTGCAAAGTGGAGTAGGCTTAGCACGGACTGTATGCCCTGCAAAACTTAAAATATTTAGTATCTATTCTCTCATTTTACTGACTCTTGTTCTAAAGAAAAAATGTTTTATTTTAGGCTTTTTGTAATTAATTAGAGCAAATTAAATGTAAAATATATTTGCTAATAATTACACAAAAGGGACATATCAATTTTGAATGTTTAATTTCTTTATGTTCTAAGTCTCTAGTGTTGTGGACAGGTTTCCCGAACTTTCTTGTGTTTAACTCTGGGTGACCATCATAAAATAATATTATAAATTCTGAGTCCTGATTCTAATTGTTCTGCTCACAAGCCCTGACTACAACAGAGACTAGGGAAATAGCATGATGCTCCTGCTACATGTTCTGATAAGAGTAATGCATTCACCTGCCTCTGACATAAGTCTCGTGTTTTCTGCAAGCATCTATAAAACTATTTAGGATAACATTAGTTTTATAAATATTTTCTACTGTTGTTTGTGGTAATGAGCCTGGGATTGTAGCTCAGAAATTACACTCTTATAGAGAAAGACAACTAATCTCATAGGGCAGATTAGGGCATAGGAGAAGAAACCCACGTGTCTGCAGTTAATGTTCTCTCTCACTTGGTGGCTGGGATAATATTCCCTCATTTTTCTGCTTCTTAATGAGACCAAGCAGCAGGCATTTCTTTAGTTACTTCACAGGCTCCTCCATTTAGGAAGTGGGAGGTTTATTATCATGACACTGGGTCAGCAACCTCCACTGTCACACAGAAGAGGGAGAGTGGTTGGCCGCTGAGTCACTGTCTGGGTGCACTGTGACTTTGGGAATCATTCGATGAAGGAGAAGTTGTGCTACTAAGAGACCAAAGAAAAATGCACATCATTGTTTATTGGTGTAGAAATCTCAGAAATCCATTTCTGTTTTTCATATTTTCATTTTACACTAAATATGACCTTTCTGAGGTCAGGAATTATTTCTTTTATCCATTCATTACTATATTTCTAGCATTTAGAACAAAAGCTCAGACCCCCAAAATAAGACACAATAAAAAGCTGAGCAATCCAAATGAAGGGACACTTCTTAGAAAAAGTACAGATGGCTAATAAATTCATGAAAATATGTTCATCACTTCTGACCATTACATAAATGAAAATCAAAACAAAGTTAATGCATCTTACTGCAGAATGAGTGGCTATTATCAAGAAATTTAAAAAATCCTGATGAGGATATGGGAAAAGGAAGCTTTCTAAATTGTTGATGAGAATGTAAAGCAGAAAGATACTGGGGTAATCAGTATGAAGGTCCCTCAAAAATAGAAATAGAAATTCCCACTTGATGAAGCTATTGGCCTTCTTGGTGTCCTCCAGAATGAGTGAAAGACATCGTGTTAGGGTAGCACAGGCATAGCTGTTGCATACCTATGTGAATTGCAACACAACTCATATCCAGATCTTAAAAGTGGCCTATATGTGCTCATCGACAGATGCATTGATAAAATGTGACAGGTGAAGAGAACTATTGTTCTCTTACACGAGAGACCCAAAGCATGAATAATTTAAGAGTGAAATCCAGACATATTATGGGAAACAGGGGATGGAAGGCCTTCTGCAGAGGTGAGAGGGATCTAGACATTAAGAAAGAAGATATGGGAAGGATGAGAAGGGAAGGTAAAGGGGACTAAGAGTACATTTACCCTTCTCCATGGTGACTATACTCATTATGTATTACATACATGTACTAATCAATTAAAAACGAGTAGTGTCTCTAACCAAGGAGATAGCTTTTGCACACTTGCCTAATGTATCAGAATGGCATGCTGTGTGAAAGAAACGGCAGACTTGGTCCATGTGAAAGTTGCTCACTCACTGTGTCTCTCCCCATCCCTGCTATGCTACGGCAGACCAAGCAGTTCTCCATTGCCAAGACATTAGTCATTGCAAAGTGAGCTTCTGAGCAAGCAAAATATTTAGTGGCAAAAATTCCTAGCAGTGAGTAAAAGCTACAGATGAGACAGTTCTTAGGGCCTGAGCATCTGGTTTCTGAGCTAAGCTCTGACTGGAGGGAACAGTTAAATCTGGAGATTCTGTGTAGATGTTGGAGGCAAGTCCACTACAAAAGACAAATAGTGATAAAATCTCTTAAAAATTTAAGCTACTGACTTGACAGTGTAGCAGAAAATGGTCACCCACAAAAATTAGAATGCTATTACTGTGCATAGAAATGAGAAATTCACACGAATTCTTTGGCACCAAGATGTAATGTTGAAAAGATGTCATAAATACTTGTTCAGGAAGAGCAAATCAGCAACAAATGTAAGGAAAATTAACTGTGTGTGAGTAGATGCATTCAAAGCTCTGGGTACATGGATTCCTTATGGTAAAGTAAGCTCACTTCAACTAAAGATGCACTCACAGCAAAGAGGATGAGAAAATAAATTCTCCAAGAGAAATATATGATTATACTCTGAAAGAATAATGAGTAAATAGACTTAAGAATACAAATGAAGAAAAACCAAAAACATTAAAGGTATACAGAATGGAATGAAAGAAATATCATATGTATATATATTGAATTCTAAAAAGAATTATAAAACTTATGGTTTGAATGTAGTTGAGCAATAGCAACAAATAAAAAAATAATGTATTGGAATTTAACTATGAAGACATCTTGTTATGCATGGTATAAAATAATGGAAATGAAAGAAAGAAAGAAAGAAAGAAAGAAAGAAAGCAGTTCGGTAGACAGAAAGAGAGGAAGGGAGGAAAGAAAAAAGGAAATGAAGGAAAAGGAAATTAAATAGGTTTAAATCTCATGAAGGGTAAATTAAGAAGACCCACATATCTGAAAGAAATAACAAGAGGAGAAAGTGGAATATTTAGAGCAAGTAGTAAATACAAATCCCAATATTCAGAAATGTGTATCTTTATTTTATTTTAACAATAAAAAGCAAAACAGAAAAAGGATAGAAATGATATAGAATTTCAAAAAATAACATTAAGAAATCATCACAAGTTGATAAATTACATATTGTTATCTTAAAAGTAATTGTTAAGTTACAAAATCAAAGCATAAAAAATGCACAGTCAGTGACAGCATGAACTATTTTGTTTCATGTACTAACAAAAACTTAGTAGTGATGCTTTATCTACCTTGAACACTTAAACGTACATACAGTCATATGTGTATACTTACAAGTTATTCTTTCCTTTTGAGCACTTTCTTTCCCTTTCATTATTACAATATCCATTATACATTCTGTATCTTATTATTCTTTCAGTTTATTATTATTATTATTATTTTTATACTAGAGAGACAATACGATATTTACAAATGTGAGTCTGATTTATTTCACTTGTGAAAATAGTCTCAAGTTGCCTCCATTTACCTATAAAAGCCTCAAGATCATCCTTTTTTTATAACTGAGTAATACTCCATTGTATAAAAATACCACATCTTTTTCATCCACTCTGCAGTTGATGGACATTTTGGTTGTTTCTAAGATTTAGCTATTATAAATTGTGCTGCTATAAACATGGGTGCACATACATCACTGTGACATAACTTTTCAATTTTTCTGGGAAAATACCCAGGAGGGGAATAGCTGGGTTGAATTGAGCGTCCACTCCTAGTCTTCTGAGAATTCTCCATACTGATTTTCACAGTGGCTGCACCAGTCTACACTCCCACCAACACTGTCCGTTTTTCACCGCAGCCTCGCCAGCATTTGTTATCAGTTGATTTCTTGATGGCAGCTATTCTTCCTGGAGTGAGGTGAAATCTCAGTGCTCTTTTAATTTGCATGTCTTGAATGACCAGTGATGGTGAACAAGAAATGTGTATCTTTAACAGTGACAGAATGGTGACTTAACTTCTCAGGCAGAAAGGACCCACATTCTCTCAATCAGCAGAGACAGACACCATCAATACTTACCTCACAGTACAACTGCAGAATATAAAAGCAAATAGAGAATGGAAGTAGTTACCCTCTTACTGTGTCCTCCAGGAATGTAGACATGTTCACAGTATGTTACAGAAATGTATGGAAATGGCTCAGTGAGACTCATTTTTGTATATAATTCACATGCATAAATTTTTAAAAAGAGAGAAAATGCAAACAGTTGTCAGGGAGAATACATCTGGTTACAGAAAAAAGCTTTCCCTCAGTCATAGCATGTGACAGGAGGTATGCTTTACCCTCTGAACCCAGGTAAGTTCAGTTTGAAGACAGAGGCTAAATAAAGATATTTCATGCATATAAATAGAAATGTTAAACAGATAGAAGAAAAAAAATAGATTTCAGAAAACAATGTGGAGACTGGCAGGAAAGAGTTGACAAACAGTGTTAGCAAACTTCACACTGCCCTCTCAGGGCCACACTGCCTGGCCTCCCAGGCCTTCTGAAATCAGGGTGGAATCCTTTATAACCTCAGGACTCTTGCATTCCATGTGCACATAAAACCAGCACCATGAGTGTGATCTGCTGCAGGTTGGAGCAGTAGCCAGGTTTTCCTCTCTCTTGGCTGTGGGGATCCAGTGCCTCAATTGCTAAGCACTCTGAACCCAATTCTGAGGAACAAACTTCTTATGTTGCCATGATTCTGGAACATGGTGCTCTGCAGCATGTGCCTCAAAACAGTCTTTAACTTTTTCAAGTTTGAGGCTACAAAGGTTCAAAACTTGTTGCTTTTTGTGATGCCCTCAGACCATCTCTTCTTTCTCTGATGCCTTCTCAAAAATCAAGATTTCTGCAGCTCTGTCTTTGCAGTCCACAGCTTTATTAAAGCTTCCTTTCTGGCCAACTCACATTTTAAATCATACTTCTGGGATATTTACTCTTGATTCAGACCATAAATCTGGCTAAAAGCCCCCAATAATAGCCATGCAACTCCCTCAACATTGTACTGCCTTGAAATTTGTTCTGCCAGATTAATTAATCAACCACCTTTAATCTCAGTCTCAGGCAAAATCTCGGGACATGAGCAAAATGCAGACAAACTTTTGCCAAGCTGTAACACACATCTGGAGTCCAGCAACCAATGCAGTCCTTCTTCGCAGCAGAAACCTCCCATGCCTGGTCTTCTTATCTCTGATCAGAATCTCCCGTACAGAAGAGTCTACGATGCTCCAGGGCTACTCTTTCAGGAGACAGATCTGAACCCTTCCAGTCTTCCCATAAGCCATTTCCAAAGGCTCTTGAAACACATGGCCAGGTGCATTCATAGCAATGACCCCACTACTCTTACCAAATTTTGTGTTGGTTCCTCTTCTCTCATTGCTGTACAAAATCCCTAACACCTAAAATGAAAGAAAGAAATGTTTAACTCACTGTAGAGGTTTCAGTCCATAATCAGCTGGCTCCAAGGCAGGGGGGGCCATGGCACTGGGACAACACTTCAAGGCAGCAACCAGCAAAAGCAGCCAGAGTAAAAAGAGAGGAGAACAAGCCTCTTCTCCACCCTCATACTGTATGCAGGCCACCCCCACTCCAGGGTGTGTGTAGCACTCACAAAATCTCTGTGTCTTCCTCTGGCACGGGATAAGGATATTTACAAAGTAAGGATCCTGGCTCCCTACTGAGTCTCTTAGTTAAACTTCTAAACTTCTCAAGTTGACAGAATGTATCAACCATAGCATTCTCTTTACATGAGCTATATTATAGCTAAATAAAACACAGGAATTGAAATAATGATCAAATTTGTATAATTGAATTTGTTTTAATTTTACAAATGTATTTGAGGATATAGACTTTGCTAATTAAAATATGATTAACTATTTGTTTTGCAGTCCAGAATTCAGGGACTTTGCTCTCAGCTACATCCTCCAATCATTTTTTTTAATATTTTAATACAATGACAATGACTTACTGAGGTGTTAAGTTGCCCAGGCTGGCCTTGAATTTATGATCCTCTTGCCCCAGTTTCCAAGAGTGTGGGAATTACAGGACTAAACCACCAGGTATGGCTTAAAATGAAATCGCTCCGTAGTGCTCATATGAGTCAATATGGAATATGATTATACTGATTTAAAAAAGTTATGTTCCACACTGTAAAGTTTAATAGTTACTTTATGTTTTGTTTGAGTGCATGTTTGTTTATGTTGGGATAAAATGACATAGATGTGCTTTGTCAAAGACTATGTTACATTTGAATACGTTTTGTCGTATATTAATTTACTCTAATAGTACAAAATATTGTTAAAATGTGTTTAAGAAAATGATAGAGTAAATTTCAAATGCCATGTTTTAAAATAAATTACTTTAAATACTAAAACTGCATAGTTTGTATCCTACTTACGGTCTTTAACTTAATACAAGATATATTTTTATTACTCTATGAGAAATATTTAACTTATAGAGTTATTGCATTTCCAAAATTAATATCATTTTTTTATCAGCACTGGGGATTGAGCTCACCACTGCGTGCTTGCAAGGCACGCACTTATGACACTGAGCTAAATCCCCAGGCCCCAATTAATATCATTATTAAAACTAAGTAGCATGAATTCAATGTGAATTCAATGAATTCAGTTAACATCAAATGTAAAACTCAAATCTGAGATTGATTTTTCAACAACTAAGTGAACACATTTTTAGTAACATTTCTTCAATCGAAATTAGGCTTTAATTTTATTCTGATTTACAGTTTTTAATTTTTAATTGACATGCAAAATTCTATATAATCTGTCACATACAATATTATATTTGGAAATACCTATATAAAATCACACACACTCTTTGTTGATTGTCTAAAGCTAATTCAAACATGCATTACTTTACATAGTTGCTATTTTTAAAAAGATTTTTAGACTTTATTTTCTTTATGTTCTAGTGCCCTCTTCATTTTCTTTTTAAAAATTTTATTTGATTGTAATACAATGAAATATGACTAAATAAAATATAAAATAACACTACTCACCTCTATGAAAAAAATGACATTTAATAAATTTTGTGCTTCAAACACTTAAAATCTTCTGTAAGTATTTTACAGAATGCAATGTGTAGTTATTAGCTATAGCCACTATTCTGGGCAGTAGATTTCCTTAGTGTGTGCATGGCTAAATACCTTAGCCTCTGCCTAACATTTCCCCCATCTCCACTCTCAACGCTGCTGTAACTCTTGGTCGCCCCTCTTTTATTTACTTCTCTGAAATTACATCTTCCCAATTCTTTATTGAAAAGATTATGTGGTATTTGTCTTTGAGTACCTGGCTCATTTCACCAACACTACGTCTTCACGTTCAATAATGTCACAAGAAATCCCCCCCCTTTTAAAGTTTTCTGTTATCTGAGTTCTTCCTTCAAGGTTTACTGAATTATAAAGGACAAATAAAATTACAGGATCTGAAGGTCTACAAAGCGATGATTTAAAAGACACACATTTTAAGAAATGATTGCCAAGACTGTTAGTTTATTTTTCACCCTATCTATATGTTGGATCTCCTGAAGTTTTTCAGGTATAAATGAAATCTTCACATCCCACCTTGCTTCCCATTTTCCTCTACCTGCAAAGTTACACTCCACTCTGTTTAATATGGTTTTGCCTTTTTAGATTCCACATATTACTGATGGCATGCAGTGATTTCCTATGAATTATTGCACTTATAATAATATCTTCAAGTTTTATCTATGAGACCAGAGAGTATTGCATTTTGTATATTGTACTGAATACAAATTTGTCTATCCATTCATCCACTAGTAGACATTTAGGTTGTATTAACATTTTGGGCATAGCAAATAATGCCACATCTCTTTCCTTTTCTTGCAAAATAGTTGTTTTTCCATAGCTAAGTGGCATTGTGATTCTCATCCTGTAAAATCTAAGAACTCCAACAGCCATCTCTCATTCTGTCCTGGCTTCTATGTTGCCTTTAGTTTCAAGTGGCAGTGTCTATGCTGGTATATCTCCACCTCTATAGCTGGATTTGTTGTGATGATTTAGCTTATTGATCAGATATATGACTACTTTATTAAGTGTTTTTTTAGTCATATTCTTAGTGTTTTCTTTAGAACAAAATCTTTGATTTTCTGTATTATGTGTGGGCTGAGCATTTTTCAGATCCTCAAGTTCCGGTTGCTTTTTGCTTTAATGATCTTATTAGATTGACCATTTTTTGTGCAATTGGTTATAAGAATTTAGGAAGAATCATCAGTCCTTCAGAATTTTGCTTAGTAATCTCTTCAGTTAAATATCCATTTCTATGTCTTGCAAGGACTACTTCCAACAAATCATTGCACATGAATGCAATTCAGCAAACTTCTTTGCTACTTCACAACGAAGATTGCCTTCCTCAAGTTTCCAGTGACTTATTCTTCATTTCCACCTCAGACTTCTGCAGAGTAGCCTTTAAGATCAATAAAAAGCAAGATTATTAAAAAAGCAAACAAGATTATTTTCATATCGAAAAGAGGGAGCTTAGATTTCTAGTTCTCCTCTTCACTTTCTGAGCCCTTATCAGAAACACCCCTAACATTCACATTTTAAAAATGTGCCTGAAATTCCAGATTCTACTCATTACCCAGTTCCAAATTTCCTTCTGTACTTATTTCTTTACAAAAGTATTCTATTTCTCCTTGTCATAAAAAAATGCCATGCAATGGGTGGCTTAAAGAACCATAGTTGTTCATAGTTCTTTGGCCAGGTATCCAAAATTAATGGTTCCAGTAATGTCAACCTGCAAATTATAAATAAAGCAGTACATGGCTGACAATGATTTCTATTTTAGTATATGCTACCATTATGCATTCAGTTACCCAAATCAGAAAAAAAGGAGTCATTGTCCAAACCTCTTTCTTCCTTCAGTATTATATCATTTGTGAACCAAGTGGAAAACATAAGATAAGATCACATTTATCCTGAATTCTTTACTGAAAGCAATTTTTCTCAGCACTAAGAATGCTCAAAAGGAAGTTCAAGGATTATATAGTGATATTTTTGGACTAAAGACACTAAGGTCAGAGTTTGGGCTGACATGCAGAAGAAATTCAGAGAAGTGTGCCACAAGAACTCCAAAATATTCCCTCTGATTTGTTTAGCTGGGTTTTAGACTATTCTAACAGAAAAGGGATGCTAAGAACAGCAGAAAATAGCTTAAGGTCAAATACTGTATTTAAAGCCAAAAAACAATTTTAGGTTAAATTTTTAAACTTTGCAAGAATTTCCAACTGAGTTAGATTATTGTTAAATGGAAGGCTTTGCTGATCTTAAAGAAAAACACAATTTCAAAAGCAAAATTATACTGCTACTTATAATTACAGAGGATATTATACTTAATGTAGAGTCCAGACCTTTGTGCCTGAAATGATGTAAGGTAGAACCTAAGAAAGAGTGCCTTTGACATTAAGAAGTCCTAAGTCAACCCTTCTCTTTCTCTATAGAGTTAAAAGACATGAGAGGGAAGGTATGGTCTTCCCTGTCTAACTTGTGACATGATGGACCTCAAGAATGTTCATACTAAGTGGGAGAAAGTGATGGAGAAAATATTATAAATAAATAGAGATCTAATTGTTTGATCCAAGGACACACTTAACAGCATTTGAAGGATGTAAATGATTAAAATGAAAACTATGTGTGATATAATTAAGGCAAAGTTTTTAGAGATTTATGTATTCTAGATGCAGATGCAGCTCATACATGGAAACATTCTATAAAATCTTGCTTTTGGTCAGAATATTTGAAGGATCCCTGTAGCATGGGGACAGACTTCCAGTCTGTAATTATATAGGAAATTTTCTCTCTATGAACTATTGATTTCCATAGTCTTATTCTGCTATTTTCCATTACGTAGTCAATAAGTATACATCAACCAAATAGTTCCAAGTAACTAGCATACTTTACTAGCAAATAATGTGCATATAATATTTTTGCTGATTTAATTCAGTTCTGATTCCAATCTTGTTTAATTTTGGAGAACATATATCGGGAAATCCTTCAAATCAATACGCACAGCTGTGCTGCCACGGAGCACATGATTGGCACAGCTTTCAGTATTCATTAAGGTGATGTTTTGTAATGTCTTATATTTGAAAAAGCCAAATTTAATAAATGTCATGTAGCCTGTCTGTTATTTCTTTGTAAGGTACAGTAGATTCTTGTGAGAATAATGTTTCATAAGCAAGGTCAGTTATATTCAATTAATAGTCTTCACGTGCTTTTAGTATCAATTTACAGCAATGACAAATTTATGATTTTGAAAGAAGAATTTTATTCTATGTGTGATTTTTACTTCCAATTAGGGAAAAGCAATTTTTTCTCAGTTCATGTAGGTTTGGTAGTAGCTTTCAGACAAATTTTGTTGTTAAAACAACAACAAAAAAAATACAGTATTTGACCTTAAGCTATTTTCTGCTGTTCTTAGCATCCCTTTTCTGTTAGAATAGTCTAAAACCCAGCTAAACAAATCAGAAGGAATATTTTGGAGTTCTTGTGGCATACTTCTCTGAATTTCTTCTGCATGTCAGCCCAAACTCTGACCTTAGTGTCTTTAGTCCAAAAACAATTTGTTGTTGTTTAGTTGTTCTTTTTATTTTAAAAGTCACTGATTAAATGTATCAATGACTGCTATCAAATTATGCTTTAATTGTTAGGTAAGAATACAGGATATACATTAAGTGCCATGTGTCATACACATAGAACTGTCAGTGTCTTGCTGTCCAGGAGAGCTGTGCAGAAAAATGAACCAAAGGAGAGTAGAGAGAGACAACTACAGCAGGACTGAGAACTGAATTTCTCCATGTATATTGCATGCATTTTGGTGGCATCTGAGACATTTTTTTGCATATGTTATCTCTTCAGTTTCTGTTCATTACTTTAAACTTGTCTTTAAATGCTCACTATTGTTTGGATTTGCTCTCTAAATTTCAATAACCATTTATCAATCATAAATGTATACATTTCCATTTTCACTGTGAATCTAACCCATAAAATCTAACTTGAGAAGTAGGTTATGTTTGAGTTTTAAACCAAAAGCGCAAGAAAAACAGGGTGTTAAAGGTTAATAGGATTTTCCTTTCTCTGTAGGACCATAATTCTCTATGCTCTGTCAACTTCATTCTAATCCCGAGATCCAGCTGTTGAATAAAAATAGACTTGTGATTATCACACAGTATATACTTACGTGCAAGGAGGAATTCGTAGTAAAGTTCAGCGCTTCAATTGAAATATGCTTGGTAACATTTCCTGTGAAGAACCCTGCTGTGGTCTGTCAGGATGCATCCAAAACAGACCTTCTTCCTTCGGTTTACTCTTTAGCGCCTGGGGGAATGTGTTATTTCTTTTCTTTTCTTTATTTGTCTTTGACTGTTTTTTATAATGTTTTGACAGAAATGTCACCACTTGTGGTACTCTTCAGTGATTACAGGAAAGGGCACTACATCAGTAATTTTATGCTAATGATACTATTAAAATGTGGAAATCCATAACATACAGATAAGTAGACTCTTGTTGCTGTGAGGGATATTTATGTTTATGAGAATGATTAAAAACTGACTACCCTGCGTTTATTAAGAAAATCCCTTTGATTTTAAGAATTTCCATAAGAAAAATTTTAACCTTAAAATGGAATAAAGACTCAGGCATGTTAGTGCGCATCTGTACTAGATGCCCAGTGCTCAGAAGGCTGAGGCAGGGGGATGGTATTCAGCTGGAAACTAGACTGGAATATATAGTAAGCGGCCACCCTGAACTGCAGAGCAAGAGGCTGTCTGAAAACAAAAAAGTCAAACAACAAACAGAAAATGAAACCAGAAGGTATAGCTTCATCACTGGTAATAAGTGTTACTTTTCCTTTGGATCAATATTTTAATCTGCATATTCCCTCTCCTTTTTACTTAAATTCAAACCTTAGCACCAGTTGTCTAACAAAAAAATTCTGTGTTCAATGATTAACACATTGTAAGTTTGTAACAATACAGGAAACATATTTTAAAGATGTAATTCTGACGTGATGAATTTACTGTTGAAAATATTCAATAATTTCTCTATATTTATGGCCACAGTTCTTCTAAAAATAATCTTCAGATCTGTGGATTACTGTTTTGTTGTAACAAGATGTTCAGGAAGAAAGAATAGTTGTAAAGAAAGATCAATTGAAACAGTCTTGGAGAAAAAAGAAAGTATTTTTTTTGTTGTTAAGTAAAATTTACTTAGTGAAAAATTGTAGGAGAGCCACATACAATATTGCTAAGAACCTATTAGTTTTCAGAGGCATATTGGAAAGAATAGGTCTAAAAATACACTCAGTGTGACAAAAGATACCACACTGAATACACAGGATAATATAGAGTCCCTACAAATTTGCACTGAAATAAATGCAGGAAAAAAGTATGCTGTATGAATTGTATCACTACTAAGAACAACAGCAGTCAGAGGCATACGGCTTCAGAGTTTAGCTTCAGAGAAATGAAATAATTTCCCCTTCTTAAAAGAAGCAATGACCACTAGAGACATTAAAATGACATAGTTGTTTGTTTGGTTCTGTCTCTGGATGTTTGTTTTTGAGACAGGGTCTCAGTGTGTGGTTTAGGCTGGCCCTGAGCTCACTGTGTAGTGCAGGCTGACTTCAAACTTGGGGCTCCTCCTGTCTCAGCCTCCCACATACTAGGATTGCAGGTGTGCTCCACCAACCTGGAAAAATGGTAAAATTTTGGATCACATGTGAAAAGTAAATCAACAAATCTTGGGGCTGGGGATTTAGCTCAGCAGCATGAGTGCCCGCTTTGCAAGTGCACGATCTTGAGTTCGATCACTGGTTTAAAAACAAAAAAAGAAAGAATTAAAAAAAAAACAAATCTTTCAGGAAAATGAAAGGCAAGATAGCTTCGAAAGTTTAGAAAAGCAATGATATACTAATAGGATGTAAAAACAAAATAATGAACAAATAAAATAAAATATACAATATACAGAGAAAGATTCCACAAGCACTGTTTAAAAAAGAGGGGGTATCTAAATAATTTAAAAAAAAGATACAAAGAGGGCTGAATGAAAGCTATATAAAGGGGGAAGCTAAATTAATTTGCCAGTAGTCATAAGAGAAAATAAAATACAATAAATATTGACTATAGGTAAAAGGTTTTTATTCTTTCTAGTTCTCATTACAAGTGATCTCTGTTAATGGACATATAAAAAGTTTTGACTATAATTACAAACAAAAATTATAAAAAAAATTATAATTCAATTTGGCCAAATACATCTGCATGAACTCTGATTTTATGAACAAATTGTCTTCTGTGTGTTTGTTTGTGTAATCTGAAAACAGTTGTTCTATTGAGTTCAACAAATTTTTCTTCCTTCTGCCATTTTAGATTTTAAAACTTTGTCTATAACTTAAACTGGCTTGTAGATGTCCTAAAAATTAAAATCATACTTCCATCCAAGTTGCCAACAGATCAAAATGATATTAAAATTGATCTCTTAAATATAATGCATATTGTTGTCTGTATATAATAATTTAGGAATCTTTCCTTGTTTAGAAATAATGTGCTAAGTTATGATCCCATTTTCATGTGTCATCAAAAATTTGTTAAGATAATTAAATGAGAACACTTTGGGCTTAAGAGAACAGTAGGACAAGACAACTCCCCTCAAAGAACAAAGAAGCAGCTGTCTGAAAATATTCATTCAACCCTTGTTCATTAATGAGAGCCACAATAATCCCCGTAGCATTATGGGAAACACCCCAAAACACTTTGTCAAGTACATTATTGTGATGCATTTATATTGGTCATTGTCAAAAGGTTAAGTCTTCTATAGTAAAACTATAAAGTACCTTATTAAAAGATGCTCTTGACACAAAACTAAATTAAGAAACAGGTTGCCAGATAGCTATGATAATTAATTATTGTTAATCTCATGGTGTATTAAATGTATTCATGACTTCCAGATGCAAAGGTCTTCTGAGATGTAAGATTGACATTGTTTATGATGATAAGCTTTTTGTTTTAGACTCAGAAAGCTGCCTTTCTCTTGTCCTTCAGCTACTTATGAGAAAAGATATATCTCATCAGCATGAGGATACCAGTCAAATAATAGCTTTTAAAAAACTTATATTATGTAAAAGCTATATGTGTCACTCTATTGCATAATAAGATGGACATTTAAATGTATTACAAAAATGTCATCATGATTGTCATGCTGAAATATTCTATGTGACTTTTAATACCAAGTTTTCTTTTAATACTATATAACTAATGCCTTAATATTCTCTAGTGATTCAACTAGGAAAACCATGGTTGATAAGAAATAATAGTCTTCTGGTACCCTTTTTTTCAAAATGCTTAGTGTTTATATAAAATTATAAGAATCAAACCTACTACAATACTAACGTCACAGATCTTTTTTTTGGGTGTACAACTAAGGTTTAGAGGCCAAAAGGAGAAAGAAAGCTAGCTAAGCTAAGAGGACAGCCATAATTTTGGCCCAGCCCTCTGAGATCAACAAACACTCACGACATGGAGAAATCCTTTCTGCAGTGTTGTACAACACTGTCAAGCCACACAAGCTCCTGACAAAGCAGATTTCTGGGTCTTAGAGAACGGGAACACAGTGGAGTGTGCCAAAAGAGGGTAACTGGAGAGGAAATTCTCCCATGCTACATAGAAAGTGATTAATCAAGTAAACACTATGACTCACCCTTGTGACACTGACAGATCCACTGAGAGGTGATATATGTGGTTCCAAAATGGCTGAGGGGACATGACCTTGACAGATAGCAGAAGTTAATTTTTATTAAGGCAGGTCTCACTTTAACTTGGTCTTAAACATCCAGCAGAAAAGTACAACCAAAAGTTATATAAAAACAATGCTACAATAATAAGTTAGATATAAAAAAAGCAGCTCCAATTGTTAACCCCTTCTGGCAGTTTCCAACTATCCCATGCCTAATGACTGTTATGGAAACATCCAAAAGCTAAAGTAGAATATATAAATGCCCAACAAAAACACCTAAATTCTATAGCCAAGATCATCTAAAACTAGAGAGGTATGTGTCAGACTCCAGAGCCAGTGGGTTTCAGTCACTCTTCCAGAACCATGAAAACACCTTCTAGACTTGGCTCTTTTCCAGGCCTGCATTTTCATTCTAGCACTCATGCTGTGATTATACACGCTGTAATTTCTCAAAAAAATGTTTTGTTTTTGCTTAGAGCCTGCCAAACTCAAAGTGGTCATACAGATAAAACTTACAATAGATGTTCTAGATTTCTTCTACTGAGGTCCATCAAATCAAACTCATAAAGAGAGCTCATAACTCCTAAACTGCAACAAGGTTTCTGCTTAAGCTCCAATAAATTAACTCTCTGAAGAAGGCTCCTAACTGCAGTCTCCCTTAGGTAACTGCTTTTCAGTTCAAAGCAGTCAGGAAAAAAATTACACCCAGTCTCCTCTAATCAGAGTGGAAAAACTAACAGACAGTTAGACAAGGCAGAGGCCTAACACAAAATTCAATTATGGCCAAAGAGATTCACTCAAAGCCAAGATTTAAGAAAAAAGACCTACATCTATCTCTCAAAATTCAATTGTAAAAGCCAAAAGGAGGCATAGAGTTGCCCTCACACTCATAAGTAGATCTTGGCACTTAATTAATTCTTTTAAAATCTATTTTCAGAAAATACACTTCATCAGAATTTCATTGGCAAAAGTTAGAAATCAGTGAGCAGGCCTAAGTTTCAAGTCCTATAAAAAGACATCTTAACAAGAAAGTAGGATGCCCAATGCAGTTAACAACATGGGGACCAGGATATGATCGTGTACTAACGGGTCATGAAACCCCATGATGGTGCCATCCTGAAAGGGTGGCCATGGAGGGAGAAGATCTTCAAGCTAGTGAAGTTTACTGCCACCAGACCATTTTAGATTCTACACTGGATCAATTATATTAATATGCTGTGTCTTCCATTTCTGTTCCTGGTCTGCAACAAGGTCTCTGAACCTGACAATACCTAGACCTATTTAACCTGAAGTCACAATGTTTCATCTGCTGTAATGACAAAAACAAAAAGGGGGGAATTGTTGAGGACCAGTTTGACACAGTGCAGAGTCATAAATAATTGATATTAATAAATTGGCACAAGAATAAATCAAAAGTCTATCTTGGGCCTTCCCAACTTGCGGTAAGATCCATGTCTGGTTTACAGATAGATTGAAGCTAAAAGAGAGACTGGCAAATAGTCTTAGTTTCTGGTGACTCAAAGCAAGATAACATGGCAGCTAAGGAATTGACTCCAAATTTCTTCTAGCTCAGTAGTCACAGTGAGCAGACAATCAGGTTACTAGTTTACCATGACCCGTTCCTGTGTGTTCTCCAAAAATGCATTAGTCCTCAGTTCTTGAACCTTGCTTTTGCGAGCAGTTTACCCCCACCACTTCTTGAGCCCACCAGCACACCCCCCAGGCAACCTGTGCACCTAATGAAGGCCAAGGACTTTGTGCCCCACGGGCTTACTCCTTCATTGTGCCTTGATCATCCTGGTGCCCCTTGTAACTAAAGTATATATCTTGTTTGTGTTTTATTCTGCTGTTGTCATACCCCTGAGAAGGAGACCAATGGTCCTAAGCCAGGGCCTTGATAAGTGCACACCTTGTTTCTGAGCATGTTGTGTGCCTGAGATTCACCACAATTCAGTGTCACTATCTGCCTACCATGAAGACCAAGTCACTCAATGGTTAAAGGAAAAACACAGATAGACGACAGCACAAACAGTGAAATTATTAAAACTTTACCTTTAAGGAACCAGGTTGGCTTAATACACTGGTTGATGGAAAGGTTTAAAACAAATAGCAATCATTATGGAAACATGAAACGAAGGACTGTTGTTGGATAATACTGATATATCAGAGAAAGAAACCGATATCTGTGGGTAAATATTAATCTTAATCAGAATATAAAAACAAGGTACTTTCCTAGCCAATAGAGACAATCTCACCTTGCTTAGATGGAGGGCAGAAAGAGTTGAATTCAAGATCTGGGATGTATTATAACAAGAAGGTCTTTCAACTGAAGGTTTCATTTTCATGCTTGGAAAATTTTTTTTGTCAATTATGTCTTCTTTTATTAAGAAAGTACAAGATTCTGAAGCTTGGGGTATGAATATTTGGGAAAGACACACTAAAAGTCGAAATTTTCCTATTTTTCTCAAGCTAATAAATCCTATGAAGTGATCATTTCCTATTCAAAGGGCAGACTTTGTGTAAAGTTCATCTGGAGGTTTTTGTCACACAAGAAAACACCTGTCTGTTTAGCATTTATGCTGTTTTCCTCTACTGGATAATAGATGAATGATCATTGTTAAATTATAATGCAACACAGCCAGAAAATGTCTGGAGTTACTAAGAGAAGAAATGACTACTAGTCAAAAAGCTGTCAGATTTGGAAATATCTGACATAGATAACATTCATTTTCAAGTAAAAAAAATATATATATGTATAAATTTTTCTACATGAGGATCCTGAAACAAAATGTGTGTGTACATGTGAAATGTTAATTTGTTTGATGAATAGTTTCTGACATGAAAACTCTTTAGTACAAAATAAGAGTTTAACACCTTGGCGAATATCCCAGAATGTGCTGCTCTGCTGCTTAAAAACATCTTGGAACCTGAAGAAAGTGACAGCCTACAGTAAGTGAAACGGAACTGCCTCAACTTCCACAGCGGGAAACAGAAGAGGAGATACAGCGTAGAAGGGAATCAGCAGTCCTGGACTAGATACATTGTGAAGGCTATAATGTTCCTCAACTGACTGTAATCCTTAGGAGAGCCCAAGAGACACTTACTTTTGAGTTTCCAGGCCTGTTGTATAGAAGAGCTGAATTATAATCCCAATCCCTATCAGAGTGCAAATGTGTAGACAAGACCTGGTCAAGGTTTGGTTCATAATATGTTGAGTATGTTCACACGTGTTCTCTGTGTTGATTTTTCCTTCCCTCAAATATAATTTGAACGAACACACTTACCAGTTGTCAGAACCCAACATTAAACAGAATGAGAACAATGATAAATGACAACTATGAACAAAAAGTCTTACAAATGGTTCCCCACCAGCCATGAAATTAAATAAAAACAATTTTGTACCTCAGAGTAAATGCAGAAATTAATGACACCCATAAGATTTCAAAAGACAGAGTCAGTACATTCCCTATGAAAAATATATTATTCTTTAAAGAGAAGAATGTACTAACTCTACTCAAACAAGCTTAAAAATAATTTAAGCTGTTATGCAGATTGTGATATCATGTCCAAGCAGATGGATGTGAACTTAGATGTACAGCTATTGAATTTGTAGGTATATTATTGTCCATTAGTGATGATCAGGGAAGACAGAAATTTTTCTCCTTCACAGAGCATGGGCAACAGTATACATAACCACTGCTCTGTGTGAGGGTTGTGTAAACTATCTTGCTTTCTGTCATATTAGAGACATAGATTCGTTGGAAATTCAGCCAAATGTCACACTTGTCCACTTTGTCCATGACATATAGTTCCTTTTCTGTAGTTGATAAGAAGTGTATAGTACCTAAAAGGCTATAATAATTGAGGTTGGAGAAGATAAAGCTAATGAAAGTTCATGATCTTATCCCACTAGTAATAAGTCAGGCATCTCAACATCTTGAGCATTCCAGGACATCCCCTCCAATGTAAAGTATAACTTAAATGCATTCCATGCATTGTCTCCTTATAAAGGAAAGCAAATACCTTGAAGGTAGGCCTCTGGGTTCTATGACCATTCTATTTCACACTTGTTAACACCTCCCTAGTCCTTGTAAGTGATGTTATGGAAAATTGTTGGCTTTGAGTTTGGAGTTTACAGTAAATGCCAATAGGGGGGAGTCACCATGTGACTCCAAGGTTTCTGAAACAAGGTGATTAGATCTATAGCAGAGAACAGAGAATAAAAAACATGTGCCAGCATTCTACTGGGCTATAGAACATCTAGTGAACAAGTGGAATGGTCCATACCATGAGATGAGTTCTGTCAGAGATACACGGTTGTCATGAGTGAAGCAGAATAGGGCAAAAGGAAGACATCGGTGTGGGCATAAGTAAATTCTGTGATCAGTTTTCCAAGTCACCTTTCACCCAGCCCAGACCTGCAAGTCACAGGAAAATCCATCATAATGGACTAGTGCAGGAGGATGCATTCTAGTTTGGTTTGTGACTTCATCATTTGATTATATAGATTAAGACTAAATATCAACACCTCTTGTGCAAAAGCCTCATTCTGGAGAGGGAGTGAGGATCCTTTCCAGAAACACAACTTTGGAGCAGCTCAATAGACAATGTATGGATAACTTTTATTCACACACATTGCTTAACTTCCAATTTAATCAGAAAAGTGAATTCAAAGCTGATGTTTCTGCAAGTCACAATTCATAGATGAGGGCATGGATAACCAATGCTGATCTGGCCATCTTGGATGTCAGGAGTCAGCAAGATGCAAGATCAGTGTATTAGGAATAACTTGGTGTGAATAAGAGGCATAAAAGTAGGTTTATTGAGATGAATAATGTGTAAAATTTGCATCACTTATTAGCTATCACAGAGCATCCTATCACTGAGACAGGGTGTTGGTTGGTTAATATCAGCCAGATGCTGGCTTTGGTGATACCAGCATCAGCGCTAGGGATGCTTATGTAGAACAGCCACAGGGGACGGCCTGGGCCTCCGCAGTGGACTCCGGGCACAATCAAAACCCACCACGTCTAACATAGTCACTCTGTCTCTCTCATGCACCCTACGCAAAAGCCAAGCTGCCTTGCTGTCTATTTGGTCACCTCTTATGTTCCTGCCACTTCCATGAGAAGGTGAGTTGAAGAATCACACATTCCCTTTTGTGTCTGAATCAGTTGTGAGTGGATAGTCTACTACATTCTAGGATTATCTTTCAAACACACACACACACATACGCACACACATGCACACACATGCACACATACGCACACACACACACACATACACACATGCATGCACACACATACATGGTATAATTTTCCCTGGATGCTCCCAAGAGTCTTATTTTGGCACCATTTCATGAACTTGTGATAAAGTCTTTGGCATTGCTTTCTTTTATCTAGAGTTCACTCAATTTCTTGAATCCAAATTTTATAGGAACATTTTTTTTAGTAGAATTTTTTTTTTCCTAGTCATGAGGGCAAGAGAATCTGGAAAATGTTCAATTTTCCTTAACAATCCTATATATTCTAGCAGCTGAAGGACAAATTACAAGACCTCTATCTGTCTCTTTCTCTGTCTCTGTCTCTTTCTCTCCTTCTTGCTCTCTCTCCCTATCCTCTCTCTCTGTCCTACAGGATAGTATGTGTCTATCCATGTGTGTATATCTGTTTGTAGTCCTAATACAGCGTCATAAGTATCTCCAATGTATTCGGTAATTCATAGCATTCCTGTTCGCTAGTTTGATTCTGTTCTTTCACTTGTTATGGTTTACATAGGTAATATCTCCCTAGTGAATTTCTAAACTGATACAGAGAAACACAAGAGATAACAGTGTGTGTTGATATATCAGATATGTTAGCTTTAGCTTCTCCAAACAATGGGTTCCTCTTTATGAATTTTACAGCATGGTTTAACTGCATAGACAATACTGAAATTAAGACTATTAAGTCACATTTGCTTGGTGCAGATTATCCATTGTGTTGATCTCAGTGGAGTCAGACAACAGAAGAAAACATAAAATCACAGATTGTGTTTCAAATGCTGTGTTCAGTCCTGGCTAATGGTATATTGCTTGTTTTTGTTTTTACCTTGGGAATTATCTTGCCATCTATATGTGGCATAAATCTAATTTCTTAAAAGTTAAGCAGTTCCTGTTTTCATGTTAGAGGCAAAACAAAGCTAGAGCAATATATGAAAAGAATTTAGCTTTGCTCTCTGAGAGTTAGGAAAAATTAGCATAAAAAGACAAAATTTAAAGTGAAAAAGTGAATTTAAAGCATAAAGTGAACTTAAAGTGAAAGCTTGGATAGTAAAGCCTAGTAATGTGAGTACAAATATAATTAATTGGTTGGTTGTTGAGTTAAAAAAAATTATACTTTCAGTATAAGTAATATGACTGAAAGACTATTCTTTGTATTGTTTGTATTTGTTTATCTCTAAAATTTTAATTGGCAATTTATTAAATATTTACTACTAAATTAGTTCTCTCAAGTAATGTATAATTTAATTAATTAGAAATTATAACACTATTTTTAAAAATTTTATTTAAAGAAAAAACAAAACAGAAAAAGGGTAGAAATAATACATAATTTCAAAGAAAATAAACAGTAAGAAATCACTAGTTGATTAATTACATATGGTCCTCTTAGAAATAGTTGTTCAAGTTACAAAAGTAAAGAATACAAACACTATTTTTAAACTGAATGTGAGCTCACATTTATACATCTCTGTATAAATGCACAGGAAAGTTTTAAAAACTTTATTATTCCAATTTTCTCATACATTTAATGAGAAGGTTCAATGTAATATTAAAATCCTTAATTTTTTTTTTTTTTTTTGGTACTGGGGATCGAACTCATGACCTTACGCTGGCGAGGCAGGGCTTATGCTGCTAAGCTAAATCCCCAGCGCACCCCCAATTTAAAATTATATTTCTTTGCTGTAGAATAAAAGTTGCATATTTATCCAGTTTTATGTTCCACAGTGCTTGAGAAGTTCAGAGGGCTGGCTTTAGGGCCATTGTGGAGGGATTTTATAGCAAGTTGAAAAGGCAATAAGGTGGTATGTGTACCCAGGACCACAGATAGATCTATCTATCTATCTATCTATCTATCTATATATATATATATTTTCTTTTTTTAAAGGTTTTGCTGTTGATTCAGATGAAATATTCTTGAAATGGAAAGTGGCACCTTGGGTCATGAACTTGATTCTTTCCATGATTTTGGTTGCAAACTGAGTTAGATGAGAACTGAATAAAATTCAATAGTTAGGTTCAGTGTTGATCTTATGTAGAAATTGGATTTGGTTCTCATACAAGTTGTCTTTGCATCCAGAACTGTGGAAATTATTGAGTTCATGTACCAAAGTACCATTGATAACATTTTACTAAGCATCCAAAGACATGCAAATTCATGCTATATGTGAAGACAGATTTGGAAATTTAGAGATACATTTCCCAGTAAGCATCAATTTCTCTAATTATTCCCAAGCAGCACAAGTCCTTTTACAGCCTCTTTGTCTAATGTACTAAAGCAGTTCTTAGGCTTCCTTGTGTCCAAACAGTTATATTAGCATTAGGATTTTAAGAGTCTTAACTCTTAAAGCATCACATACCAGGTAAAAATACAGCCTGAAGCTAATTTTGATGGGTTTGGTTACTTTCCTCACAGCTGTCACTGTGATGTTGATATTATGAAGTTATAGGTAATATCTGGTTACTGCCAACCATATGATATGATTTGGCTCATCTATCCCTGTAAAAAACTATTCCTCTTTGATTTTCATTTTTGCTGGATCAATGTGAATAGAATGATGAGAAGAGGTAAATATAATCAAGGTGTGATTGCTTGCTTATTTTGTTTTATTTTTCCATAGTTCAATTTTAAAGCCTATCTACTTTTAAAGGCTAAACCTCAATAAGGTATAGGTAAAATTCCAAATATACATTTCTATGTCTGGAAATTAAACACAAACCATAGTGAGTAAAACATATCCCTCAAATAGCTACTCTTAGACCTAATTTTGTGTGGCACTACCATGCACATGAGCTATTACTTCAGTTGATTAGGTTTTAAGAATACATATAACATATATTTACATGCAAAGATACATATATCTTGGACCTGAAACTTTGATTTTGAAAGCCCAATTTCCTTGTAGCAGGACACAATTCATCAAATATTTCTTTAAAATATTCTTAGTCTCTTATGTTGTGCAGCAAAACAACTTGAGCTCACAGTGTGAATGAAATACCACACCTGTGATTGAATGCAATGCAGAACTTCCGGGGCGGACAGTCTAAGGACCACTATCGGGGAGGAGAGAGCTGCAGAGACGTGACCAGTTATTCCACAGTGGCTTCTCCCCTGAAGTCATTTGCTAGTTTTTAACAAATTCAAGAAGCGAGCAGCAGCGTGCGGATGTTGTTTGAGACCAGAATCTCCCGTGGAAAGTACGGCAGCCTCAGGGAACCGAGAAAACACTGGAGAGGCAGGTTTGGGGGGCGGGCGGGGGCGCAAGCCAGAGGAGCTGGCAGAAAGATGACGCAGAACTGAAAAAGTCAACCCAAACACTAGGTGTTTTTTGTACCTTAATGCATTTGATAAACTCCAGACCCATGTTGAACAACGTACAGAAAACTACCGAAAGGCTCTCCTGAAGCGTGCTCCCACGGAAGATGAGGAGTTAAGGTTTGTTGAGGAAAATAAGAAATCACGGGGCTGGGGATTTAGCGCAGCGGCATAAGCACCTGGCTGGCAAGCTGAGGTTGTGAGTTCAACTGGTCCAAAAAAAAAAAAAAAAAAAAAAAAAAAAAAAAAAAAAAAAAAAAAAAAAAAAAAAAAAAAAAAAAAAAAAAAAAAAAAGAAAAGAAAAGAAAAAAAGAAACTAAGAAACAAAAATCACACGCATAATTAAATTCAAAGTTTGATAATGGATGAAGTTTTTATACTTTCCAAAATCCTCTTTCCAAAATTATTAAAAATATCAAGGAAGAGTGTTATAAAGTAATTAAAATGAAATGTATTACAGTGGAGACAAATCAAAATTATCTACCATTTAATAAAGAGCAATGTAAAGAGCTTTCTAGAACATATTTTTAAATGTTTTTCCATATTTTAATCTGCACAATTTAAATTTAACATGAAAAATCTGAAAACCTAATTGAGAGACATTCTATGAAATACCTAGCTTGAGATATTTAAGATTGTCAAAGTTATTATCCTGTGTTTTAACTTGATCTCATTTATTAATAATACAGATATTCATGAGGAATTTTACAAAAATGATATGACTAATTCAGAAAAATAGTGAGTCTTTATACGAATTTAGTCACTTATTTTAACCTATTTTAACATTTGTTAATACACAACAGAGGAACTATTTAAAGCACAAGAGTTACATTGAATGATTTAATGCTAACACACACCAGCACAAAGATTGTTATTGTACTACTACAACTTTTTTATATACTTTATACATACTATGTATACATGAAATCCCCTAGTGCTGAAGTATTAAATATTAGTAGTAAATTATCAAAAGGTGATGATTTTTATTTTGCTTTGTTTTGTTTTGAGGCAAGGACACACTGTGTAGTTCTGACTGGCTTTGAACTCACTACCAAGTCCAAATTCACCCAGACTCACAGTGGTTCTCCTGTCTCAGCCTCCAAAAAAGTGGCATTTCAAGTGTGTGACACATCACAGGCAAAATGCAGAAATTAATATTGATATAAATCAAGGAAATAAACTATGATCTTTACTTGATTTCATCAATTTGTTCACTGGAGTCTTTTTCTGTTCCTGAATCCAGTGTATTAGTTTTCACATGTCCTTCGTCTCCCAACCTGTGACGGTTCTCAGCGTGTCCTGCTGAAGTGTGATCCTCAGGTCATCCTTGTGTTCCGGGCCTTGGGTGCATCTTCTCAGGACCCTGCCCCTTATCCATAGTTCTCCCATCTGTACCTTTTTCAGCGATGGAGGGCTTTTTTTTTGTTTTTCATCACTGTCCTTATTCCTAAGGTTGCTAGAAAGTTTGAAGCTCCTTTGGAATTTGAATTTCACATGAAGAATAGAAGATAATATTCAAACTTGGATATCCCAGCTATTCCAAACATCACTTATACTAAGATACAATTTTTCCTTAGAAATTCACGTAACTGGGTATCTTGGGCTTTATTGTTTATATGGCAGCTTCCGGTCCCAACGTGTTGTCTAAATGCTTTCAGGGTGCTGGGGCTAGCTGACTTCCACACAAACTAAACCAGGGAAAATTAAGAGAACAGCCTATGGCATTTCATGGCACTCCTATAGTAGCTGCTTTTTCTTCCCTTGATTGAAACAATAATCTCACCATGTTCACAGTCTTTCCTATGAGTGCTTGATGGTTTTGTGGAGAAAAAGCCTGAAAAATGACAGAGTTCTTCATTTTCAGTTCGTGTAGGGTTCTTCCTCTTTTGCTCATGCCCATCCTGCCAACCTTCCATTATACCACTAATCAAGCCAGCTGAAAATGTGTGTGTATTTGTTTTCATTTTCTATCTTTCTGTAGCTTTCTGCCCTTTTTAGATTGTGGCCACTTTATTGACCTGTGACCTCATCATTCCCATTATATACTCTTTTTGGATTTTAAAAAAATCATAAAAATCTTGGACAGGTGTGTAGTCACCTGGAGGTTAGGAATAGCTGAAGGGGAAATGGGTTGTGGCTATAACAAGGGAATACAGGGCACCCCGCAGTGACGGACATACTGGGCTGTGTTAGTGTTGATATTGCGATTTGGGGATCGTTCTACGATTTGTACTATGCTACCACTGAAGAAACTGGGTAAAGAACACTTAGGCTCTCTAACATTTCTTATAATTGGATATGAATCCGTAATTATTTTTTGGTAAAATTTTAAGAAATATCTTTAGAAACTAATTAGAAAAGCTTTTATTTCTAAATTCATATCTACATATATATCCTATTTAATATCAAGCTTAACTATTTGTGCAATACTTAGGAAAGTCAAACTAAGAATTCTAATTTTAAGAAAATATATACTACATGAATTGCTTTTGCAAACAACCCTCAAATTTAGAGTATTTATTAACAGTGTGAAAGGTTTCTACACAAAATGAATTTCTTAAGATAGATAGGTTATGAAACTATTTCCAATATTTGTTCCCTAAGATTTATGATGAGTACTCAAAAACGAGAGTGCCCCAGGGAGAAAGTGCTACACTAAAAATGTGTCATAAGGGGCCAAATAACTAGGATGCTATAGCAAGATAAGTGTGCACACTCTTATAGGACACCATGAATGTTTTATTGCTACTTTAGAAAGTTTTATTACCTGAACCCAAGCTGACATCAATGTGTTCATATTGCAAAGACCTGGCATATCTTAGGCTGAGTGTTTTTATGGGGAGAAAGAAAACACAAATGAAAAAGAAAAGTATGTGTTATGAAACATAAAAGACAACTCTCTTACCAAATTTCCTCAATTTTTTCTAGTCTCAGTCTTACTAGGCATTTAAAGACCATTCCGTATTTTGAGTTCAATCTATTGGTAGTCATAAAGTGTGAAACCGAGTCCCAGTCCTGCCCATACAGATGAATGCTTGTGTTTGCAATCCATTAATTGAGATGAAACCCATTTGATGATTATCTTTACGAAATATGTTTTCTCTTAAAATGTATAGCTCTCAACCTCCAGATACCTAGACATTAATCATTGTGAGACACAGTAAAAATAATGGATACTGCTGCAGCCCAGTGGCTAGTGTAATATACTACTAATGCTAACTGGGAGGCACTGGATTTTTTTGATCATATCTTTTATATCAGTAAGACATGCGGAGACAATGTACAGTGGTATAAAAGTGCATTGATTCGCTGTGATTTACAGTCAAGTAAGCAATGTGTCTGTGGTCCTCAGCCACAGATGCTACTGCAGAGGCTTCAATGAACTACCCTGAGGAGTGTGTGCGAACGCACCTTGGTCAAATTGATGTCACACCGGCTGCTCCGTTAGCTGACAAGGAATTTCTGCAGGGAGAACTTGCATGTACGGTTGACCTCTAGCTCACTTGACAATGATGTGTTTGTCTAGCAGTCAGTCATGGCTATCAGAATAGAGAGAATCTGACTAGAAATATCTTGGGGAACAAGTAGAATTCAAATCATTTCTAATATAACTTTGAAGGCTATCATGATGTAATAAATACTTTAGTTCATAATAATGAGCTTGGCTTATCTGATGTTATTGCAAATTGGAAAACTTTGAAACCCAATCTGCCCCCTCCTTGGGGCGATTCTTAACCTTTATTTATTTATGTATTTATTTTATGGAAAAAAAAACAGGGGCTGGGGATTTAGCTCAGCGGCATAAGCGCCTGCCTTGCAAGCAGGCAGTCGTGAGTTCGATCCCTGGTACCGATAAAAAAAAAAAAAATTTCATGGCAATGCAATAGGAGAATAATAATAATTAATACATTGTGTGTTGTTATCCTTAAAGTAGTTACTTGGAGTACACGATCTGGGCATAGTAAGAGTATCATGTAGCCCAGCAAATTGTCATTATTCTTGAAACTTAATTTTTCACTTAAGCTTTTTTTTGAGGGGTGGGAATAATTTTACACAAAAATGTTTCAAAGAGTACCAAGTACCCTCTTCTTGTTTGCACATATTTTTTTTAACATCTTCTTTAAGTTTCTACTTTTAAGTGATACGATAAGTAAAATTATCTTTTTGATCTGTTTTAACTTTTTATTATTTAGATACAAGGCTTTTGCACAGAGCTGCATCCCAGTTCCCTTTCTGTCTTTTTATTTTTAATCTTGAGAGCATCTCACTAAGTCACTAGGTTTCCCGGCCTGAGCTTAAAGTTGTGATTCTCCTGCTTCAGCCTTCCAGAATTTTGGGACTTTACTTTTATACATATTTTTAGATGACTGAGATTTTGATAATGTAAAATCACAGATATAGAAAAATTAAGGTGAATGTGAACCAACTATGACGGCTGCTTCCTAGGCATGAATACTGCAACTGTGAAATAAGTACTATGTTAATGTTTGCCTTTGAAATACTAAATCAAAATTCATTTAAAACTTGATAATCAAACTTTTAAAAATAAGTTATGATAGTCTTAAAAATTTTCCCAAGTCAGCCTTTTATATATAATTCAAGATTTTCATTATTAAACATTCAAAATTCATATTATTTAACTCCTATGTACTGAAAATTAAGCTTCACTAGAATTATTTAAGAAGATATGCATTTTTAATAAAAAAAAACATTAGCCAACTTTCAGTGAAGTGAGACTGAAGAGTTATGAACAGAAGAAGGGCCGGATGACTTTTACTAGAAGGTGTATCTCTGACACCTTAACTTTGGTTGAAGTCCTGATGACCGTGAAGTGTTGATATCATAGTCATATGGAGAGAAGTATTGCTAATAATATAAGCATAACATCATGACCGGAATTTACATATGAAACAAAATTAGAATTCAAAATAAAATACTTTCTTAAAAAGACATGCCATACAGGCATTTTACTAAAAGAGTAAATCTCTACATGTCTGGAAATTAAAAAATAGACAAAATGTATTTGTTTTCTAAGAAATCTGAGAGGCACTGTTCTAGGGTATTACATCACGCTGGGGTAGAAAGGGGCTTCAGGGGATGCAGAGGGGATGTGATGTGAGGCGAGGATTACACTATGCAAACTGCAGTGGAGGCAGGGAACTCAACTAGATAAGCAGACAGTGCAGGGCGGGCTTTAGCTGGAGGAGACAAAGTGATACACCGTCAGCTGCTTCCGAAGAATTACAGTAAAGTTTCCTAAAGAAGCTAAGAAAGCTTCTTGTAATGTGGCCATCACATCACTGACTCTCGGAGATGCAGTTTAGATCATGAAATGAGTGCTCGGGAGGCTGCTGGAGACAGAGTTAGGAGGAGGCAGGAGCAAAGGGATGCCCCACGATGAGGGATACTTTTATAGGAGCTGTTTTTCTTCTCTTTTTGTTTTCAAATTTTCTCTCTTTGACTATTATGTTAATGTAGCGGGTTTTAGTTTTGGATTTTTTTTAACATTTCCCTATACATTTTCGCCACGCTTCTACAATTTTTATGATTGCTTCACAGATTAAATTACATGTCCTTAACTTTTCAGAGTGTGTTTGAAGTTAGTATTTTCCTCTTTCACAGAGAGCATGAAGGCTCTGCAGCACCATGGTGCACTGGCCGGCTGTGGTTTCTTCTGTGTTTGACACGCACGCATACACACCTGAATGCGTGCTATATCATAAATGTCTATTAAGAATAGTAATTATTTCCTTAAGAAATGGCACATCAGTCATTGAAAAGATACGCAAGAATGGTAAACTTGAAAATTATATTAACATACACGTTCCAGTTCTCTTTATCTTTACATTTCAAGGTGGGATATTGTATTTAAGGTGTGTATGGTTCTTGAAACTGTCAATTCATGTCTTTTATTATACTTCAGATTTTAATCTTAATTCCCTTCTTTTCTACCAGAAATCCTTTTTACTATTTCTTCCTGCATTCTGGAATTCCATTTCCCATTTCTTTGCCTTTCTTGCACATAGAGCACGTGCAAAGCGTGCAACTCCTCAAATGTTCTCTTTGAATCATCCTATTAATGATTGAATCATTCTGTTAATGCTACCCAGCCTGAGGGCCAGCCAGGACAACATGGAAATACACAGGACAGGGGCCAGAATGATGTGATGGAGTCACATTTGTGATTAACTGAACCTGGCCCTTGGACATCTCTCACAGACCCTGCCACGCTTGTCTCATTTGGTGTTCCCAATACTTTGGATAGTGGACACAAAAGGTGTCTGTTCCCAGCTTAACTTCATAACATGACAATATTTTATGGAAAAAAATTTAAAATGGAACATTAAGATTTTGTACTGTCTGCATGTACTGTTTTTGTTTGATTGTTTGGAATGCTTTGTTTTTGGCTTCTGGCCATTGTATTTCAAATCAGGCAATGCATCTACTTTCTTGTGAACTATAAATAATCTACTTTCTTCCTTTTTGTTTCTATAAAAGCATTAGCCTAAATAATATCTATGCCTTCAATGTCTTTCATTCAATCCTTTGGAACACTAAGAAAAGGTTTTTCTGAACAGCTGATTTTCAAACATGTCTTTAAACCTGAACTCACTGTCAGAAATTTTGTATTATTACACCATAAATTCTAACCTAATTGAAGAAAAGCAGGCTAACGGAAAATTACATTAAACACAGCCATCCTATTTTCCTGAATATGCATGTGTTACTCAAGCGTAAAATGATTTGATGACTCATGGATTGTATGAAATATATGTAGAAAGATGCTGTTTAAAAATAAGTAGTAAAACTTTAGTGAATACTTAATTCATTATTTTCCTTAATTGAAAATTACTGATAAACTGAGAAGTCAGGTGAGTTAAAATATTATATTTTGTCACTTTCAAATCATAAGTCTTCATTTTTTTGTAGCAGTGAATTACTGTTTTCATTACTCTTAAACATACTGCATTTCACCTGCTGCTGCTTGCTTATCTGTCGTTACTAAGAATATTTACCCTAGCTAGCATTCTTTACCTTCATTTCATATATTTTATTATTTTACATGGCTCTGAGGCTCTGAGGTCAATATATCGAGTTCCTTACTTCTCTGGGTTTGTTTTTGTACTGGGTATTGATCTCATGACCTGCTGCCTGCCAGGCAGGCGCTTAGGCCACTGAGCTAAATCTCCATCCTCTCACTTCTCAGTTTCTGGTTACACCAATTCCAGTTATAGTTACTCCATTCCAATTGCTTAAATGCTCAATATATGAACTCTGTCCGTTCTTGCATTTACATATTCTGAATTAGCCTTAAACTTGAAAAGACATTAGGAATATTGTAAGAAATTGCAAGAAATTCTCATGTATCTTCAACTCGATTTTAATATTTTAAGTAACATTTAGATTAATCATTTATTCTGCTTGTTCCATTTTTTCTTTCTTTCTCTTTCCCCATCTCTCTCTTTCTCTCATAGGTAGTATAAAATCAGAATAATAAACACATGATATGAATATGGTAGACACATATATATAATATGTCTCTATCTATATATTTCTAAATAGTTTGAGAGTAGTTTACAGATTTCAAGTATCTTTGTATTAAATTTTTTCTTATATTTTATATAGGATGAAGTACGTTATCATATATAAATAGAACATAAATGTCAAGATCAGGAATTTAAATATAAATTGAAAGTTTTATTCCTTTATTATATTAAATTGAAGATTGAATTAAAATACTTTCTTTTAAAAGTTTATAAAACTAATAGAATTCATACAAATATAAACTTTAAAATCTGCAAGTCAAGCAGACAATTCAATAAACAAATCTAACAAAAGGACACGATGAAGTAAAGCTTAGGTTTCTCTTAGAAAATGTAAAATAAAATGAACCAGTAAAAAGCCCAGTGGAGCTGTGAATGTGTTACATTTCTATAGTGCAACAGGGTGCGATACATCTTTCCTGGGAGAATTCTGTTTTGTTTTTGTTTAAGACAGTGTCTCACTGTGTAATTCATCATGGCCTTGAACTCACAGTGATCTTCCTGCTTCTGCCTCTTTAGTGCTGGGATTGGAGACCTGTGCCATCATGTCTGGTTTGGGTCAACTCTTATACTGGCAGTTTAGAGATCACAGTGAGAAAATCTTGAGGTTTTTATATAACACACATTTTGTGATTACTGTAATGAATAAAACTGGAAGAAATATTCAAGTGACATTAGTATTTGTAAAAAGAGTCAAATTATAGCTTATAAAAGACTCCAAAATTATGGTGAGATATTTTTAAATTTTCTCAGGATTCTTTACTAATCAAACAATTTGTGGTTTATTAACCAAAGAGATTTGTGGTTTTAGTAGATAAAAAAAAAATTCTAAGGTTTGGGACTGGGAGATAAATACATGCAAATTGGTTAAAATGCACTGTAGTGCAAGAATTATTGTTGCTGATTCAGTTTACTAGGTACCAAAAATCAATGCAAGAGGGAAAACAAATTGAACCTGTACTGAGATTTGAGCGATTCCAATACCATTTCTCTTAAGCTGTAGCTCTTTAGCTATTACATAAAATGAAGCATATAATCAGCTTTCAGTGTGCATTTGCCTTCATTAGTCATAAACTGTAGGCAAATTCTGAGCTTGCAAATTTAGGTCCTTTATTGTGGCTTCATGGTAATGATTATTGTCACTTATTCCCTTTGGGTTTAACATTTTCAGCATCTATACAGCACAGATGGTAGAAAGCCCTTGTAGAAATATAATCAGCAAATACAAACATCCTGCATTCAAAATACTGGATAAAGAAAGACATTGACTTACTCCCTAGACTAAATAATCAATAAAACTGTTATGATACAAATATATTCATGGAACAAAACAGTCACAACTCTGTTTAATCACTGAAATCACAGTCCATGCATATTGCCAATTTGAGTATCAATACCCAGGTAAGTGCTTAGATTAGAAAAAGACATATACAATAATGTCTATATACTAAATGAAAATAAGGTTAGTAAACTAAAAGCATGCTATCCAAGAAAATACACCTAGTAATGAAAATATTATGAAAGATTGCACTATTTTAAATATTAACTTTACATCTATAAAGCCGTACTAATTTATTCAACATTTTAATCCTGTAAAAACGTTTTAACTGCACTTACAATACTAGTTCCATACAAATGCCGTGTAAGTAAGAAACCAAGTGATTCATATATAACAAAATATTATTCATATGTGTTTCAATTTCCAGTTTTTCTCCCTTTTGTGAAAGGAAAATACTACAAAGACCTAAAACCAACTCTGAGGTTATTACTCATAAAAAATGAAGAACATCTAGAAGAGTAATTATCAAACTTATATTTTAAGAAGAAATTTGATTTCTATTTTTTAAATTTATTTTTTGGCACTGGAGATTGAACTCATGGCTGCATGCTTGCAAGGCAGGCACTTATAATGCTGAGCTCAATCCCTGACCCAAAATTTGATTTCTATATTGACATACGATAACTGATTTACTTAAAATGTGAAACTTTAATTCATGTATGTATTATGAACCTTAAGTAATTCTAGTAAAAAGAATCCTTTACCTTATCAACATGATATTTTTGTGGAAAGAAGGATAAAAATCTATCTATTCTTTCAGCACTTTTGAAATTTACAGTAACTGGTCACCACACAGTGGAAGTGATCACCGAATACAGAAACTGTACAAGTTGGTCAACACATCCCCTTCTGATGACTATTCCAAACATGGCATCAACTAATTCATTACAATCACACCTATTTTTTCTTATATAAAAGGCCACTGATTTGAGGGAGAGGAATTCAGTGTCTTTCTGTAACTGACAAGATTGGATATAGAGTTATATTTTTCAAACATTGATGCTTCATGAGGTTAATCTGACTAAGCATTGCAGCAGGTTTGATGTATAAAAAACAAAAATTTCCTTAAGCATTTGAAAGTAATAGTGCTTCCTTTATATAATACTTCTCAGAGTTGGACAGCCTGCACCTGAATTAGCTATCCATCTTGCTAAGATACAGATCCTTATATCCATCTAAGTTCTGTTAATTCAGAATACACGAGAATGGACATGAAGGATTATGATACAAACAAGCTCCAGAGATGTCTTTCAGTTGCAGTAAATTTTAATAGCAACTGTGAGAAGCCATATGATTATTTAACTAGTTTTTAGTTTTCTTTTATAAGTTCTATCAATTCTTGTTAATCAAGGTAGTTAGCTTCTGCGAAGTCATAGTGGAGAGTGAATTAGCAAAAACTGAACATCGCTCCAGGGAGAAATACAAGGTGAGGTTTCTATGAATCATGGTTCCCACTCTTGTCAACCAAAGTCCATTGGCTCATAGGTTCAATCACCAGCATCCTTGTAAAACAAGCCAGCCTTAGAGCCTTAAAAACCCGCTACTCCATGCAACCCTTTTACAGCATAAACTGAGCAGATATTTTAAAGGTCTTCCTGCTGCCTCCTGACCTGCAGAATCTGCCTTGCTCGCAAGTCTGGCATTTTCACACAGCATCGCCTTTTGAGATGCGTCAGTCAGCACGGTTGAGAAAAGCTTGACATTTTTCTGACCCAGGTTAAAGTAATTGTACATTTCTTTGGCTTCGAGCCTCAGAGCTATGCTTTTTATATCAGTCATTATATTGTGAATCCCGCTGTAGCTTCTTTGTGCATGCTAGCTGATATTTTAGTACTTCCTTAGCGGCTTCAGGAAAACAGATAAATTTATTCCCCTTTCTGGATGTATCATACTGTTGATTCATTAACATTGAACTTGGGACCAGCCGCACTGTAATTTGTGCCTGAATAAATGTAAATTTTTTATACTGTATGTATAGGGTACTTCATAGGGCTCTTTTGACTAGGAACAGTAGATGACACTTTCTCTTTATGCTTGAAATCCTTTTAAATAGGAATGTCATCAATGAAAAGTACAAATGTGCAAAAAACAATATGACAGTAAGTAGACCAAAAAGGATTCCTGCTTATGCAGTGAAGTAGGTTGCTGAGCCTACTTTGCTCCCAGAGGGGGATGTATGCATTGAGCAAATTAATTTCACGCATTCCAACCCTTACCTAAGTGTAATGACAGAGGATGTCCTCTTAGTGTGTTTGGCTTCTTCGCTGAACTTCCTGCTTTACTTGTTTCAATACATCCACCCATAGTGTGCTTGCCTGTTGCTTTATCACTTTGTATGAATTTTTGATGGATTCTCCTGTGAAGTAGACACTTGGATTAATACCAGCTTTCTAAATCTGTTTTGCTAAATCATGATTGGGTCTAAAATATATGACCATATTGCAAATCACTTTGAGAAGTAATTGTGCCTGTGTATTGAGTTACTGTCACCTTTGCTGCAGTTGGTCTTCAATATGTACAGTATCTTTACCTCTGCACTCTATAGGGAGAAGAGAAGAGGTAAGTAGTGAATTTTTTGCAATATAGACCAAGCTTCTAGCAAATTATTGAGGTGCAAAAGATCTTTGCAATAATTTGTCTACTACTAGAAAATTTAAGCCTTCATATGTTCAGAGCAATGACACATAATGGATCAGAAGTTATCAGAATTTGCCTAAACTTCTGATTTCTGTTAACATCCTACCCAGCAGTTGATTTGGAGTATTGTATATGAAAATTCTTCCCTAATGTTTCAAAAACATCTGTGGGATGGTTCCATGAATGGACATGAAGGTGTAGTTGGGCAGAAGAAATAACTCCTGATATTCTATAACATGGTAGATTAACTGTGATTAACAACACTCAATGTGTGGTTAACAATATTTTATAGCTGGCATATAGAGAAATGACAAGTATTTGGATTGAATCATATATCAATTACCCTTGTCTACTGTCATTACCTACTATACACATGTATTGAAATGTTAACATGATGCCCCATATCTACTTGCAATTATTACATGTCAGTTAAAACTAAAAATAACATTCAACAGTTTTTAAGAAAGAAAGGCATCAGAATTTCCAGAATGCAGATATTGGCAATGTGTGGAGGTGAATGAAATCAAATGTTCCAATGTGTTTGAAAATCTCTTTCTGTCTCTGTCTCTCTCTTTCTGTCTCTCTCTCTCTCTGTCTCTCTGTTTCTACCTCTGAAAGTAGAAAACATGCAATAACATGCCACGCAGGTGCTTCTATTTTAATTTAATAGGAAATGTGAATTTACTTCTATTCTTTTATTGGCACTTGGGAATGCTACACATTTTCCCCTAGTGAGTTGAAATTACCTTATGCATAATGGGAAAACAGGAGATAGCAGACATAATCAGGGCTTTACAAGATTTAACGTTTTTTTGTTTCTGTGTGATGATTGTAACTGTGACATCTAACAACTCAAGTCAAAAGTGTTATAAAGAAATTTGAATGTTTTCCTCATAAATAAAATCAAATTACAAATATTTGAGGAGTTTGGTATTTTAAATTGATTGTGAATGTTTCACATGATGCTGGATTAATACCTAGTTTTTATATTTTTATATGTCAGTTAAAATAAATTTAATGTAAATTTAAATATTCCTAAATAGTTTTATTTAACAAATTTCAATGATTCAGTTTTAATAGGATTATAAAAAAACTTGACATTTGTTCTATATGGACGCTTATAAGAGAAATAAATTATTTATGACCTTAAATGGTGTTTGTAGTGTTTTAAAAATCACACATTGGATAACACCATTCATTGCACAGGTAAAAATAAATTATTCTAGGGTGAAAACGTGTTTAATATAATGTGCCTTCTTTTCTTCTGTATTTTTACCATCTTAATGTATTCAACAATCACTAAGAAAAGGAACTGTACTAATTTACCCTTCCACTAGTGATGTGGGGCAGTGCTAGTTACTCCATAATGTCATTTATATTTGGTTGCATCTTTTTCTTGTGTTTATTTTTTATAATTTTTTCCATTATGATAAGAAGTTATTGCTCCTATGATTTTCATTTTCACTTATCTGATGATTGACAACACTGAGCTTGTGTTCATTTGTTTTTGTTTTTGTTTTTGTTTTTTTTTTGAATAGTCTTTATTTTTTTGGTGCCAGGAATTGAACTCAAGACCTTGAACTTCCCAGGCAGGTGCTGTGCCACTGAGCTAAGTCCCTAGCCCTGAAGAGTCTTTTTCATCTGAAATACTATTTCAATTTTTTTAAATCAAGGCAAAAATTCTCTTTATGATTTTATTTAATTTTTAAGAGAAGAGAGAAAATTAAAAAGAACAATAAAACAGTTTAAAAACAGACTAGTGGGAGAGTAACAATAATTAATACACTATACTGTATATTCATAATAGTTGTTTAGAGTACAGTGTACAGGCAGGAAATATTCTCCAAACAATATTATCACAAACTTCTATTTCCAGTGAAATAAGAGATACTAGTTGTATAACTATTTTAACTATCTTGTGTAAATATATATGTTTTCCTTTTGCCTTCCTTCAAGTCTTTAGCCTGTTTTTCCCAATAGATTCTCCATTTTTAACTGATTTCCAAGACATATTTACATACTCTGTGTAAGAGTGTTCTGTTTAACATACATATTTTAAATATATTCAAATTTCTGTCTTGACTTTTAAGTGTCTTAAAATTTCCTTTGGATAAAAACACATTTTTTAAAGTAGTAATTAAAACTAAGTTATCAGATCTCCTTTGTTATTAACATATTGTGTCTTGATTGTATAAGTATTGTCTTTCTCATTTTAATATTTATCTTCCAAATTTTCAGTGATTATGTGATTCATCAGAAATTATTTTTAGTTTGTTTGTGAATGAACTTATATATAGATGTACAATTAAATGAATAAAATTAGTTGAAATCAGTATCCTTTCCCCATTCTCATTTTGTAGAATTTTGCCAAAATTCAGGCCAGGTATTATAGTTTGTGTCTGGATGTCCCCCAAAGCCCCATTGCAGTCACGGGGATGGGCTTCTAGAGTTTGTGACTGATTCGTGGTGTAATGTAGGAATTATGGGTGTGAGTGTGACACCCACCCTAGGGTGCGTAGCTTACGTGCAGCATAAGGGACTGAATGGATCTCCCTTCACTCCTCCTTTTTGATC
This sequence comes from Dolichotis patagonum, assembly GCA_004027295.1. Lineage (NCBI taxonomy): Eukaryota > Metazoa > Chordata > Mammalia > Rodentia > Caviidae > Dolichotis > Dolichotis patagonum. Next base: position 82,696 of record PVJX010002554.1, on the reverse strand, counting down.
TTGTTGCTTTTGTTATTTTCCATCACCATGAATTGTTGCCCTTCTTCCTTGTTCCACCCTGCCTTCAACCCAGCAGAGTATGCACCGCAAACTGTGAGCAAAATAAGCTTTTTCTTCCTTAATTTTGGCTGTCAGGTATTTTGTTTCAGCAATGAGAGAAAAGTCACCAAGAAACCAGGTTTGGATCTGCCTTTGTACTGCTACTCATTGCTCTTTCTGTGTATGTATTTGCCTCTGAATCACTATTTCCTGCTTTATTTTGTTTCAAATATATATATATATTTGAATATATATATATATATATAGAGAGAGAGAGAGAGAGAGAGGGGGAGAGAGACATTGGTTTTACCAGATTGTCTTTTCTCGTGTGCTTCATGATATGTTAATCCCATATTTGCAGTCTTATGTAGAGTTACTGAATTATTTCCATAATTTCCATTACTTCTTTTTGTAGTTTTTAGTTCTCTAAAATCCTCTCTCATTCCAAGGATATGTTGTTCTCATGGGTAGATAGAATGAGAGAGCATCCACACCTGTTCTAAAACTAGATGATTGGAATTTTCTGGGACTTGGTGTATTTCCAGTTTGCCTACTCTCCTAGAACACAGCGGTTCACTGCCCTCAGGTGAAGCCTGTGATGTTACTGGGGTTTCTGTTATTTAGTGAAGGGTTGAGAGAAATGTTAAAAAAAAACAATAGGATGATTATGATCACTGTACTCAGGTTTCTTTCTTTTCAGCATGAATCTTTTAATTCCGTTGTTATTAGTATTGCCAAATATGAAGACATAAGTCATACATGGGAGAAAAATACAAGTAGGAAGTATTCTGTGCATGAAAACCCTTTCATAGGGACCATGGAGGATGCATGGCAGACTCTGAACATTCCATTATTGAAAAATTATGAAAAAATAAACAGCTAGTATAATAGACAGTTGTCAATTTCAAATTAATTGTAGCTAAAAACGTGGCATGTGTGAACGTTTTACACAAGGTTGTCTGTCATAACAAAGGAAGTGTTAAATCTCAGACCTAGATATTAAGACCATATCATGATGAGACTAGAGATAAACATGTAGAACATTTATTTCTGCACAACCACACAATTATAGTTATTTTCCAGTACCAATGCTGATTTGAAATATCTGATAATTATAGGAACCATAACGTTCTCTAAGGAGAATAAAAATTTCTTTCTAACTGCTCTCCAGTTAAAATCAATTTTATTTTTCTCAGTAAACTAAAATATCAGAGGACTGCTTACATTTTATTGGTATTATATTTTAGATAGAATTTTATACAACTCCTAATAAAACAATAGTTAATTTGGGGATGAAGCATCTCTGTTACCTTACAGTGACACAATTCTTTCATCTATTAAGTGTAACATAACGTTTTTCAAATTTAGAAAGAATAAAGTGATAGAGAAGCAATATAGAGATAAGAGAAGCAATTTTGTCTACAAGCATGTATGTTAAATTAGTAAACGTTATTTTTCTGTATCATGTTTTCTTTGTGAAATAGGTTTAAAATTTCCAACTGTATTCTGATTCTGTATTTTTACTTTTTGTATTCAAATTATTTTGGACACTGTACCTTGTAGAATGTTTTCTAACTCAAAACAAACTGCAATTCAGATTTTAATAAGGGTTATAATATAAAAAATAATATGTTCCTCAAATTATTGTTTCTGTCACACTCTTATTTAGAAAGTTAATACACTTAAATTTACACATATAAAAATTAAGTGTAAATTAAAACTAGATTAAATATGAATTGCTTAAATACTTTTTTATCTTAACAGAATTGGAGCCCTACAATTAAAATAGCCATAGACGCTGAGTATATTGACTGCAGCGATGTGGCGTTGCCTGATTTCTTCTTTGAATCATCACCCAGAAAGCACGGTTTGAAAGTAAGATAATTGTTTCAGATGAGTCATTATATTCCTTGAACTTCTATTCTATTGCAATCAGAAGTTTTATAAAACTTGCTAACTTTTACAATTTGAAAGTTTCTTAAACTAGATATGTCTGCATTTCCTAGGTTCTGAAAAGGGAAAATCACCAGAAAGGTTGCTCTAAGCATGTTTCTAGCCTGAAGGAGGTAGCAATCACAAGCAATATAATAATAAAACTCAAATTTGAGGGGTTAGTTTTCTAGGAATATTTTGCAGACCTAAGATGTTTGGAGAGTTTTAAAAAGTGGCCAGACTTTTGGGCACTTACAGAACTTACAGAATATTTGGAGTCATTCATAACTATCAATATCTTTTAATTACCTCTTGCTCTTATACAAAATGACATATGGACTCCTAAAAAAATTCCCCACACTGTGTCACACAGAACATTAATGTATATTTATAGGAAGTTCTCTCTCTCTCTTTCACACACACATACACACACACACACACACACACACACTGGAGTGATATAATTTTGCAACTTAGTAGGTTTAGAATTTTTTCTTGACTGTAGTTTTTATTCAGTATCTAAAGGGTAAGATGTTATTGTGGCTAAAATGGATGGAATTTCTGAACCCTGAATTATCAAAGAAAGCAACAATTCTTTCCTTGAATAATATTTGCATATGTGTATGATCTAGGAAAACATTACTACTGCTTGGGTTTAATGCTAATAAACTTATGATATTAATACCTGACATATCATACACCTCCCAGTTTCTCTTCCAAATTTTGCTTATACTGCATTGACTTACTGATTTCCCAGAACATTATTAGAAAAGTAATGATACTGACCCCAGTTTACAGATGAAACAACTGAAAAACAAGGTATTTTGATTGAAATCATAGAGTTTTATATTACAGATTTGATAGTCAATACAAGTTGCCTTAGAAAACATGTTTGCCACTATTTTCTACTCCCATTTTTCTTTTGATGTATTTTACTAGACAGTGCAGACCTATAATATCATGTAAACTTTGGTATTCAGAATATTTATACACATTTTCAAAATTTGTTACTGTCATACACAAAGAGGCAAATTCAATACTTAAAATAATATCTTCATTATAAATCCAGGAAAGAAGTGAGTGTCCTGACACACCAGAACTGAGATCGTAGGTTTGCTGCATTTTGAATGCTGCTTATGAAAGTAAATATCCTTTTCCAAAACATGCATAATCATTGAAACAATGAGTATATTAATAGAGACCATATCATTATTTATAAAGAATTTCTTCCAGGGAAAGAGAGATAAGGAAATGTTGGGCAAAGAAAATATAATTATATTTAGATAGGAAGAGTATTGGTAAATTCCAAAATAACAAATATATATAAACAGAAAGTAAATAAATTATTGACTGAGCCTGGAGATTGGTGTGAAAGGGGATAATTTTTAGATTTTGGAGAAGAATTGGTAATGGTTACTGATAATAGAGAGTATTCTTTTTGGATGGTTAAAATGTTCCAAAGTTGATTGTGGTGATGGTTGAACATTCTTCAAACCAACTAAAAACCATGCAATTAATACGTTTTAATTGGTTGAATTGTAGAAGATGTGAGTTGCACCCTTAAAATGTTTTAAAAGACTTTCCTTAAAATGTCACCTCACATGAACTTTTACGAGGTAAATTGATAGGCAGAATCACTGATGCTTTTGATTCATAACTCTAAATGACAGCACATGTATAAATTATATCATGCTAAGCAGATGATAAGTTATTTTGGAGCATATTTAGTTTTTCTCATACATGTTTTGCTGTTAGGCAACCAATAGGTCAAATAAGATAGGTCTAATAAGATAACAAGTATATTTGTACACACATATATATTCCCTTCCCTATGTAGATAGAGGCATTTTATAAATACTTCTTCAGGCTACCCATGTATGTAATTGTGAAAAATAAAAATATGTATTGAGAATAAAAAGAAAATACTTCTTCAGACTACCCATGTATATAATTGTGAAAAATAAGTATTGAGAATTAAAAAGAAAAACCTAAAACAGAAAAAAAGTCAAACAAACTTGACATAGATGTAGCTTCCTGAATGCTAGTGTTTGAAAGTAATTTTTAATGTATAGCAATTCATAAATTATATTTATCCTTGATATAATGCAAGAATCTTTTCAGATGCATGATGAAATTAGCTGGATTTTATAAAAAAATAGCCAAATTAATATGAATTTTGGCTTGAAGAGAAAGTGCAAAAAAGCTGTGTGAACTCTGAAGATAGCTGATGAATCAAAAACTTCAGAGTTTTGAAAATATAATCAACAGATGAGATTTAAAAAATAAGAGTTTGTTTCAACGTAAGCAAAATTCTATTACATTTGCTAATTTTTATTGTAACAGATCATTAGGTTTGGCAAAAGTATACTTTCTTTCCTTTATTATCATATATTCTGTATTTGTCTCCTGCAATTTTGAAGATTTTGCCCTACCTCTGATTTAAAAAATCAATTTTTATCATGATTATTTCTCTGTATACATAGGATCAATCAAGATGTACAATGAAGTTATATAGTCAGTTAATAGAGTCCAATATATTGTTAATGGCCTTTTACACTCTTGGTTTTCTTTAATAGTTTTTAATCTGAGAACTGAAAATCATTTTAAACAACTTACAATTTAAATGACTCCTCTTTTATCTTGGGTGAATAAGATCACCATGCCATGATTTTGTATAGAAGTAACAATTGTAAGGATATATATTTCTGAATAAATTAAAGCTAGTGAAAATCAGTTATCTTTTATTAATCTTTGTAGGAAGAATAGCAATAGCAAAGATATAATATTCTCTCATTCTAACTGTGGAACAGGAGATGAGTAATGATTTTCTTAGACTAATTGATATTGTCATGATAATTTTGCTATCTGTTAAACTAAATTAATAATTAGTGTTTAATCCTACTCCTGAATGGTGACTGATTGGAATCCTTGTGTGGAATAATTATTTTCATTTAGTTAATCATAAACTATTGAAAGCAATTTAAAAGAAAGAGTAAAGAATATAACCTTGGTTTCCTCTTGTACAGAATAAGTTGGCTGTCTTTAGGTGGTATTGAAATTCTCCAGATGTTTTTAATGAGAGCTATTAATTCTCTATCCTCAACTGACATTAATTGTTCAATACAGAGCACCAAGGTTATGCCCTCTGAGAAGGAAGATTCAAAGTCTGCTGTTACAGTAATAGGGTTTTTTATTACTTAAAAAATCTTGAACTATTGTGATAGTTGTTTCTTTGAAAACAATTGAGTGTGCTTGAAAGGAAATTAACAGTTGGATGGTTTACCTTTAGATAACAAGAAAATTTAATCACTTCCATAGCTCATAAAATATGTTGTACATGAAACTACTCTTTACCGGTAAACAAACATAACAACAAATGGCTTGTTGTGATTTCTAGGTAAGAAAAAAAAAGCAACTGAAGTGTTTTGAAGGCCTACTGAGTTGTGTTTATTTGTATTGTGAAAGCAATATCCTTAACTGTAATGATATCAATAGTTTTAGGCAACACTTTTCAATTTTCTATACTTCGATACTTCTATCAATATATATCAGATATATATATATATAGATATATATTGATTTTTGCTCAATGGATTTGCTACCTAATCATCTCCCTTGCAGGAGATGTCTGTTGAGATATAGTTATCCTAAGAAATTATTTGAAGAATACATTTTTGGTCAGGAATAAATTAATATTCATTAAAAATTATTGGCATGTATATAATGTGCAATGTTATTAAATATAAAATAAAAGTTTTAGGACACTGTTGTTTTTATTTTTAAAGCTGTTACCAGCAGCAGTAGCTGTCCGCATGTCTCAGGTGGGTGTGATGTTTCTACTCATGTGTACATTGTGTAATGAACAGTGCAATTAGTAAATATGTTCCTTTAACATTGATCATTCATTATCAGGAAAATTTTAAACATTCTCAACTTTTTTAGGTTCCACCAGGGGGTAAGATCGTATGGTCTTGGTCACTCACATCTTGGCTTATATCACCTGACTTCACGTTTTCCAGGCTCACTCGTGTTACCCCAAAGACGAGGGCCGACGGATGCTTCCTTCACAGTTTGCTCACTGAGTCACCGATGAGCATTTGCATTGAATTCCTATCTTGGCTAAGGTGACTGCTGCTACTGCCACCATGTGTGTGCGGATGTCACATACCAGTGCCACCCGCTCTGGATCTGTACCCAGCAGGGAGTGTGCTGGATCACATGCTCTTCCTACTGACAGTTTTTTGAGGCACTTTCATACTGACTTTCCTAATTGACATCCTTCTCCACAGTAATCGCGCCCTTTTCTCCATTCATCAGAATTTTTTTCTTTTTCCAAAAAACCATGATAAGTAGATTAAAATAATATTTCATTGTGGTTTTGATTCATACTTACCTCATTATTAGTGATGCTGATTAGTTTTAAATACAGCTCTTGGTTATTTGTATGTTGTTTTTAATTTTTGTGGAAAAAAGTCTAGCAGTGTTGTAATTTATGCCCTTGAAGTGAATGGAAAGAGTGAGTTTGAACTCATTCTGGTAGGATCAACTATGCCTTTTGCACTACAGAACTCTTCTTGATTTTCACAATTGTATGCTGATTAGGAAACCCGTTAGTTAACATCTGTTTACTGTGGTATTGTATTTGCTCATTTATAACTGTATATTTATTGTTCAGGACATGCTAAATTCTTCATTAGAGGGTAGAAAGCAAATTGGAGAATTGTGAAATTTAAAGTGGAGCTTTTGCAAATGAGGTGGGTGTTCAGTGGAGGAGAGGAGGGAAAGAAAAGAAATTAAGACATATTATGCACAGGTACAAATTCTCCATGATGAATGTGATCATTACATATGGTGAACTAATGTGAAAAGGAAACAGAACATCTGCAAACCAGGATGGTGGCACAGATCTGTAATCGCAGCATGCTGGGATTATCTGCACCTAACCTGGGCAGTTTATCCTTCCCCTTATAGATAGCAACAAGCAAAAATACTGAGCTTGAATGGGGTCACAGACAATTTTTGATCAGGAAAAACTCTTTGGAGTGCCAACACTGTGCTAAGATCTGAATAAAACAAGAAAATTTGGGGAAAAAATGCACTTCAGCCCAAGGAAACTCAAAATAGAAACCCTTGAGAGTGGAACTGCTCTGGCTCACAGAGGGTTACCGTTAGGGTTAGGGGTACGGTTAGCGTTAGGGTCAGGGTTAGAATCAGGTTAGGGGTTAGGGTTAAGGGTGAGGAGTGAGGGGTTAGGGGTTAGGGGTTAGTGTCAAGTTTAGGATTAATATTAGCGTTAGGGCCAGAAGGCCATGGTGTAAAATGCACATTGACCAGTTTGGACAGGGAAACAGGAGAATCACAAGAGAAAAATGGCACAAGCTTTGCAGAGAAGCAGTCTCTGGCTGGAGTTTCTTATGTAAAGACTTTCAGTAGCATATTTTTCACTTTTAAAGAATCACTGTTGTTTTTCTGTGGATACTATGTTAGCAGAGTCTACACCAAGATAGAAAGCACATAGCACAGTTGAAGTTTTTATTTTCCAAATTCCCGTTGAGAATGTGACTTGCCAATGAATCTGGCATCAGCCTGAGTCAAGAATCCTTTCTAGATTTTTGACCTGTTAGTAACCTAATAAAGTGTAGCAATATTCACTAATTTGGAAATAGAGATGAAAGTGATCCTGTATATTCTTTCTGAGCTCATGTCTCCCCCACAATAACTTGTTACAGACATGTATTGCAAATTTAAAACGTTTAGAATCATAATTATGAAATCAAATATTAGGTGAGTTTTCTAAAGGCTTTTTCTTTGTCTCTCTGTTTCTGTTTGTGTGTCTGCCTGTCTGTCTGTCCCATTTTTTATATTAGTTTGGCTCAGAGTCAGGAATTATGCAGATTTTGATCCCTAATCATTGGTGTAAGAAGTAATTATGTAAATTTCTTATAGACTTCAAAAGTGTTTTCAATACAGGTGTTTTCCAGCCTTTAATAAAAATTTTACTGTGTAGCAATATTCTTGGAAATCCAAAATAATTAATGTATAGTTATTAAATATTTTTGAATGAAGACATATTTTTGCAAGAAAGTTTTACAGAATCCATTTATCATATTTGGCTACTAGCCAAATGAGAACTCATAGGTTTAAGACATTTTAATGTTCCTAAACAGGAAAAGAAAAAGGAAGATACTCAGATGCTAATATTTCCTGTAACAGGTAGGACCTTCCAGTATTCAGTGGTGATTTTTGTGATTAATCCTAATAATCACTTAACCTGTGTAGTCCTTCCTTGAAAAATTATATTTTGTTCAAAAAAATAATGTAGCTTGTACATATTAATACAAAGCTGAGATATAATATTTTGTTTATTTATATAATATTATATGCATTATGATTTTTGTTGTGTTTTAATATAATGCATATATATTTATATATGCATCTACTATATATATTTATATATACAAATGGACATATTTTTAACTGAAATATTTTTGGAAAAACATGTTTGACTAGGGGATACAATCTGTAGCTCATATAAAAATAGAAGTAGTGATTATTCCATACAACAAATAGATTTTCATTAGGAGACAGAAATGCTTGTTCCTAAAGGACTCAGCAGTTTTTTCCCACTAATTAAACATATGCTGTGCTTGTAGTCACTCTTAAAAATTTGTCATCTCATTAAATGAATGCAGAACTGTTTTCTTACTGTAGTCATTTCTAATTATTCTAATTTTTTCTGTGACTATTTTATCAGTGCCAACTAAGAAAAATTGGTGTTAGGTTAGAAAATGTAAGTGTGAAAGATGTAATTACTTTTTAAGACATCCTACTTCAAAGTTTGTTTTGTGTACTTCAGAATGACTTATAAGCAAATAACAGTTTTGCATGTATGTTGTTTCTTTTCCCTGAATCTATTTCTCTCCCTATCAACAAGCCTTGTTCTAATCTTCCACTTTACAATTTAAATTTTGGAAAAGCGATCAAGCAACCTCCAAGTTTTGCAACGCATCTTCTCTAAAACTCAGTAAAAACATGTGAGTTTTTGCCTCTTTTCCATTTCAATGTGCCTTCGTAAGTCACTAATGACTTCACTTTGGCTAATTCTAATAGATTTCATTTTATTAAAATAGCAGCAGCATTTGCCCTAGTAAGTCACTTACAGCTCTTTAAAGCACAAGAATCCTTTGGCTTCAGAGATATCCTGCTCCCTGGCTTTTCTTAATATCTCATAAATTTGTTCTTTCCTCAATTTCTTGTAAGGATTTCTGCTATTCCCAAGTGCTCTGAAGATCTTTGTTCCTGCTTCTTTTCTGTGTCTGTTTTCTTGTCTCTTTCCTAGCTATATAAACTCTCCTACTTACCTCTTCCACTATCATGTCTTTAAATTACTTACTAAGATGACAGCACCCAAATTTATGTTCTTAGCCTATACTCCTCTGAACTCTGTGTAACTGCCTAATAAACAACATAATTTTGTACACTGTGTATTAGAGATAATGATCCGGATACAACCAAAGCTGACCATTAGCTGACCACACAAACACACACACACACACACACACACACACACACACACACACACACACTGACATTCTCTCCTGGTCCAACCACAGCTAATGATGTTTCCATTCTTTCCTTTGCTGAAGTCAAAGGTCAGTACTGCATAAGGCTTGTCTTTTTCTCTAACAACAGATACTTTAAGAAGAAGGAATACACACAGGTAACTAATATGAGCAATCATCCTTATTTTATTTCCATAATTTTAACTTACAGTGGAGAAACTGCTCTCAGAAAATACTTTTTATGAGAACAACAATGGATACAGCAATTTTTGCCAGTACAGAATATTTTTCAAAGTAATGCAAGTCTTGAATTCCAAAATGTTCAGCTCTTGGTCAGTAAGCAGTTTGTAGTTTATCTATGATTGAACATTAAAATGTAAATTAACTTTGGATAATAATGGAGTGCAGCTTTGATATTTTGATAGAAAACACTTTTAAATTCATGCTACCAGTCAAATTAAGGGGTTTTTAGAGGATTTACACAAAACTGTAGATTACTGCTTGCTTCATTGGTAATTATTACTACTTCATTGAAAATACGAAGATTATCTATAGACAATCCTTTTCTCCAAGCTTATAGTGTTTTATTTTTTCCCTTTAATCTTATGTGATATGTTAGAACAGGTTACATTTTTTCCTTGCATGGATGGTATTAAAATAACTAAATATGTTATCTTTAGTGTTTAATATCTTTTCCTTAAAAAACTCAGAAAAAGAGATTTGAATAGATCTTATTTTTAACATTAGTGAACTATTTTTGTTTCTTAGCATTATTTTGGTTTGTAAGACTCAAAAGTCAAATACATTTTTAACATAATAGTGAAAGTTTGAATCAATAATATTGATTTGGGAATGTTTGATGCTTAATGGGAAATAAGTTGTTTCAAATACACTCCTAACAAAACGATATTTTGAAATGGAATCAAGTTATGCTAGTTCACAATATTCAGAACCAGCTCAAGGAACAGTCGAGGTATTTGTTCTTGCAGCTCATATCCGGGGATACTGGCGATAATATCATTCACTTAAAATATAAGAAATTTGAATATGACAGTGATATGAAGGGTTAGTTACTTTTAGCATCACTGCTGATGAACATTATTAAGTTTGCATTCACTAACTTTGAAATATCACACCTATATCCATTTAGCTATAAAACCAATCATCCATTAATGCATTTAACTTTGGGATTTATTTTAAAGTTGCAGTTATAAATATGCTTTAGTACAAAATATGTCATAACACATGTGATTAAAATTAGCAATTAACATTATATATTCATTCTTAATAAGATGCATTTTATATGAAATGAAACATACCAATTTTGGAATACCATTTAACCAATTTTGAACAGAATCCATAACTGAAGTTAAACATTATAATCACTTCAGAAAGCCCTGTTACATTCTTTCCTGTCAGTCACTGACCTATGCATCTGATTGATATTTTTCTAAAGTTTAGTTTAATTTTTTCCAGAACTTCAGCTATAAAAAGCAATTGTAAAATATGTATAGTTTGTATAATATTTCTTTCATTTAAATCTTGATTTTTAAAAGTTACTTTGGTTTCACATATCAATATGAGTAATTTTGTGTTACATGATAGTTATATGTATCTAAATAAGATTATACAAAAGAAATCACAAGTAAATAAAAACTGTATTCAGATTATTCACAATAAATATTAGTAGCAAGCCAAGGAAGGAAGGAGACAAGAAAGGAACAAGAAAATATTGAATGAGTTATTTCTGTATTCCAATTTACGTGAAGGTAACGTGTGGAAGAGAAGTGACCGTGTTTAGTGTGCCAGGATCTTGGATTTTTCCTTCTTGGCCTTTCCAGAATGCCATGCAATCTGCAGCAGGTATATGTGAGGAAGTGGGAAAACCCATCCGACATGAACTTATGCTCACAAATGAGATTGGAATGATGTGTAACTGTGGTGTCTCTGTGGAGCCAAGCATTGCAAGCCTGGAATACTGAACAGTTCATTCGTTTCTGTGATTACCATATGTAGCTAACAAATCCTACCCTACAAATGAATGTGACTCCAATCATACTTGAAAATAAAGTAGCAGTTCTGTACTCCAGAGACCTAGTGTTTTGGATGCCACAGTGCTCATTTTCCTCCCCTCCATTTTCCTATATGATGAGATCTGTATTTTTTTTTTCCAGTTGGTTCTAAGTCTTATTTATATCTAATCACCTTCAACACCAGAACCCATTAGCCACAGGGGAAACTCACTGAATGAAGATACCACGGGAAGAGATCATTATATATCTTGTATTTGCAAGGCCGTTTTCAGTTACTGTTGGGAGCATTCAGTTATATTCTTTTTCAACTCCAGTGTTTCTACTTGGTCTACTGTGCATGTGAGGGAGAGAGGGAACTGAAGAAGCTGGCCGGGATTCAAGGCTACTTTCCCAGAAATACATGCAGAAGTGAAGGTGACTCTATGATGTGTCACAAGTAGGAAAAAAACTATTTGGAAAATAAAGTGAAATGGGTGTAGAAAATATATATGAAATTGGGAAGAATTCATAGTTCTTGACAACTGCTTGTTCTGTGTTTATATAGACATAACCTCTGAAATGTGCATGATAAACAGGTTTTGAAAACCAAATACATTGCAATTTGTAACGGTTTAAATCTAAAACATCTCCTGAACACTTCATGTTCCATGATGGGGGCTCGGCAGGAGGGCACATCATGGTGGGTGTGATCACAGACGGGCTCCCACATTCTCTCTCTGCTTCCTGGCCACCGTGATGTGAGCAGATTTCCTCTGCCTGGCCCTTGGCCTGCGCCGTTTGGCCCTGAGTTGGCCAGACATGGACCGCATCTCTGCCATGGGAGCCAAACACTTCTCCTTTCCTTTGCAGCTGTCAGGTAACTTGCCTAACATTAGGTATTATCTTTAAAGTGCGATAGTATTTTGCACATGAGTTTCATAGCTTTCTTAGATTTTAAGTCAGAATTTTTGGGAATGATTCACACAGTTTCCTGTATTCCTTTCTTAAGTGTATAAATGCATTTTGTAAGCATAGTTTTTGTGACGTTGGACATATTTATTTCTCATTGAGTTACCTTTCATTTAGTCACATTTAATTTTATTCTTCCTGTTGCATAAACTGTATCTATTTCTATAATCTTGGAAAGTTTATTGTGCTATTATGCCAATTACGTTTTAAATATGTTTCTATTTCTTTTCCTCTTTATTCTCTTCCATTGTTTCTTCATCTTTGTCCTACTCCTCCTTTTCATTCTCATTCTCTTTTTTGTTTTTATCTTTGTCTTTTTCTATACATTTTTCAAAGGTCCAGCCTTGGTGAGAGGAAGATAAAAATAAACTTGCTTAAAAACCCAGCTATTCACAGTAGCAGACAAAGCATGACCAAGTGTCTTTGCCTGTGTTTGATGTGGAATTGCTAAGAATGAGAAGTTGACCTGGGATTTAGACCTTTGATCCAGCTATGTGCAGAGGTAAAACCAGTGAGGAGCTGCCACAATGTTCACCACTTACTTAGAACTATGTGAATAGAATTTTTGGCTAGGAATACATGAAAACTTCTCACTAATTTCATAGGAAATTTATCCCTGTCTATTGGCTATATCGGTAGCTGAAGGCATGATTAATTTGACCAAAAAACTATATAATTTTACAGCTATATCCTCTGCTATATTGGATCATTAATCTCCCTAAAAATACCCTCACTTTGAATACACCTACCTGGAGGAGTTCTAGAAGTTCTCTTTCCTGAGTGACTTTAACGGCATCATTGTGGTAACCATTATGCCTGAAAATGAACTAACAAGGTTTAATTTCACAATCTTTTCGATCTTAGGGAAGATCCAAAAGTCACATGGTGCCATACCAGATGAATGAGGTGGAGGAGGACTTGCTGTTAATGTTTTTACAACCTATCTTTCCATTGGTAGCAGCAGTCACTATTTTTTATCTCATCTCATGAAGGTACTTGGGATACTGGACTTCTAGAACTGCTTCAGAGAGTAGAAAAACCAATGGCATGTTTGAAACAAGGGCGAGTTTTTGTGGCAGTGTACTTTTTATTGTAATAATTATTTTTAAAAAATAAACATATACCCTATGCTTTCATTGAAGAAAGAATTATAAATTTTCCTTTTATTTGCTAAAACTCATCCCATCCCAAAGTCTCCATCTTATTACAATTGTCATTTTATAAATGAGATACATGTATTTAAATAATGTGTCTTCTCTTAGAAATAAAGGACAATCAGTCCTTGGAACTTTTACCACATGACAATTTTTTTTGTGATGGAATTTATAATGCTATACAGTCTTTGCTGTATGTCAGGAAAGAAGTATTTTCATGTTTCAAATGTAATTTTAAATGACTCACTTTAATGGTTCTGTAATATGAATAATCCTAATCAAAAACCATTTGCTTGTCCGTGACTCGGCACAAGTCGTGCATGTGTGGATGCTTTGGAAGGTTTCATTTTTCCCAGTGTTGATCCTGATGTGTAATTTTACTGGAAATCTTTCCTGTCAGGTATACATGTTCCGTAAACTTTCTCTTCATTCTGTACTTGGTTGTTTGCTGTAAGTTTCTCCTATTGTTTTTAACTTTTATAATTGATGATTTACTTATTGTATTTTTTAATGTCAAGTTTTAATAAATTTCTCCTCTTTAAAATTTAAATTTTATGCATGTTATAACTATATTTCTGAAATCTAATAGTCATAATTGTATTGTTTTGCTACACATGAGAAATATGCACAATTGATATTATAAAAACACATGAAATATCGATCATTTATATTTTTATGCTGGTATGTTATACATTTTAATAAGGAATATAAAGCTTCCTTTATTTTGGAGAAAAAAATAAAAGCTTTTCTTTTTGACATTCACAGACATGGTAAAAGTTGCCTCTTTTACCAGGAAAGGAAGAGGATAAGAGAGGACTCAAGGGAAGACTAGATACATCACTGGAAAATAAAAGGGTAGAAATTTAAAAATTAAGTCAGTGAAGATATGTAGCTGGAATTTGAGCAGATCAATAAAGTTTGGATTAATTAATCTTATGGACCCATTCCTTATTTTCAATTTTAAGACAGGCCAGTCTGAGCTGTGTAGTGCTATTCTTAGAAATGAGATTTATCTCAGTTCCAGGACATTGCTAACTGGCAGATCATACATAAAACAAAATCCAGAAAACAAGTAAAAAATGTCAGTGATATGGACCATGTTAAGCTACTATATATGTTTCTATTTCTGAGTTATGAGTATGGAAAAAAGTGCATGAAATATAAAAGTCATTTACACTTTTAGTCATACAAAAACTTAATGTTTACTTTAAAAAGTTATTTCCTCAAAATTGTATCATAAATAATGTGATTTTTAGCTAACTTTTTATTAAAATATGATGAAAAGCAATTGTAACAGTAATTGATCCATGTAATTCTGGTTTTTCAGAGAAAGATATTTTATGTGATTTTCCAGAATTTCTTACAGTGAATGCTAAGTCTTGATTTCTCTTAAAATAATTCAAGAAATGAAAAAGGAATATACGAAATTAAAGATAAAACTGTGAGGAAAAAACTACATGTAATATTTCTGAAATATATAGAAATACTTACATCTTATTTTTACTATATCTACACGTTACTATTTATCTTAGTTATGAAAATACTTCAGTAATTGAGTCAATGGCCCTGGAGATCCGGCCATGGCCATGCTGGAACCCAGGTGGCTGCACAAAGAAGCAATTTGCCCACCCTCTTCCTCTGGTGCCAGCCAGGGGGAGACTCAGTCAGCAGGTCCTGTGAGCCTATGGGTGTGCCGGCTGGGAATCAAACATCCCCCCCCCCCAGCAACTGGGGACAGAGGTCTGAGCATCTCTTGGGAGGATGACTATATGCAAAATAGCAAATATGGAGGGGGGTCTCCTCTATCTTCTGTTTGAAAGCAAATGTTGTTTTTACTGTTTTGTTTCAGTATGATTAACTGTTTTACTCTATTCAATATTTTCTTTTGATTGGTTTTATAATGTTTTGTCTTTGGTTTGGTTTCGCTATACCTAATTGGCTAGATAACAATTGTGAAAATAATGAGATATACTATGGTACCTATTACTGTTATCCCAGTATCCTGCTGTGAAGTTCTGTACCAATTTCACCACATTGTCTAGATTGCCTTTGTTCTGTCTTGTTCTGTTGTATTTCTACTACCTTCAAAAAATACTTCAGTAATTTTATTTTTAATTTTATACAAGACTCTTGTAATATTCTGGTCAATGAATTTCCAGAAAATTAAAGTATTTCTAAACCATTGTTAAATGTCAGTAAAATTTACATTGAAATACCTTCTTTTTTATCAAGTAAAACTTGTGTTAACATCAGTTTGCAATAGTTAAACCTTGGAAAAAGCCCAAATACACATCGATTGATGAATGGTCAAAGAAGATGTGGTTTTTTTTATACAATGGAGTACTACTCAGGCATAAAGAAAGATAATTAGAGACATTTCTAGGTAAACAGATGCACCTTGAGACCATACTCCTAGGTGAAATAAATTGGAATGCATGTGTAAATATCACATTATTCTCTGGTGTGAGAAACTGAAAGTGTAAATGAGGACCAAATGTATAACAGGTATTGTGAAATTAGAAGAAAATGTTCAAATGGGTAGGGTACTAGGGAAGAGGAGGAGAAAAAACAGAAAAAAAAAAGAAAATGAAAACAAGCAGGAAAAAAAGAATCAAAATACATTATATACAGGCACAGATTTCCTATAATGAATGTGATCATTTTGTATACCTAAAATGAACCAATAAACTTAATGATAATGTTTTTCTTGTTACTGATAGTATGTTAATATTATTGGTGGTATTCATAATGTTAATACAAAAGTATTAATGATACTAAAATGATATAAATGAAAACACTACAGAGATAGCTTGGTTTTCATCAGGTGATATGTACAGTTAGCCTAAAATAAGAGGGCTCTGATGTTAAAATACTAAATAAAGCAAATATTACAACTTAAGTGTTTATTTTTTACACATGTCAAAGTCAGTTAACCTATTTGTAATTAAAAGGGTTCACTTTTATTTTGTGGAAACTTAATATTGCTAACTGAACCAGACATATTAAATTTCTAAGCAACGTATAAGCAAAGAATGATGTATAATATATTTGTAAAGAACAAGAGTTCAGGAAACTGCTGTGGGCAAGCGATCTTTGATAAAGGTTATTCCTGGATGAAACAACACAAATAAAGATTAGCCATTTTCATAAATGACATAATCAATACTGTACTTGTTTTCTAGGTACCAAAGGCTTTTTACTGTATTTTTGAAAGAAACAAATTGATGCTTTGGAATTCACTGGAAAAAAATTTCTCAAAAATGCTTTTTTGTTAAGTACTCTGTACTTTTGGTAGATTCAGTTCTTATGTCCAAATAAATTGACAATTGTGAAGAATCAGCAGGTATAGAGGATAGAAATCTTATAAATCCACTCAGTAAATTCAAAACATGCATACATTACTGAAAACTTCAGGCAGAATTGCCTCACTAAGTTGGCTGCATAAATACCATGGAGCTGAAAAACATCAAAGCAAGAAAGTTTTACCTGAAAATGTTTTACAAATACATTTGTCTTAGAAGATTCACTACAATCATAGATGCATAAAACAAGTTTACTTTCACAAAAATACACAAACACAGGCGCACACACACACACACACACAAACATACTCACGTACATGTACAATTCATCTTCCTTCTATATTACCATTAAATATATGTCAAATATTTATTGATTTCTATAAATCTTGCAATGGAAAATGTCAATTATAAGAGGTCAAAAGAATACATTTTACCCTTTTGGTTCTTCTTAAAATTTACCCAAGCTATACCTCTGTTTATCTACATTTGTATACTTATTTACGATGAAACAATAAAGGCAAGATCAGTAGGGAAATTTTAGTTGTATTTCCACGCTTGGAGTATGCCAGTTTTAAACAAAGGACTCTTAATGTGAATGCACTACCTATTTGCTTACATAAGTTTTACTTACTTTGCATTTCAACATATCATACAACTAGAAAATGGAAAATGAAATGCAGTTGTACTCCATTACATATACAGTATCATGTTTGCAATAAAACATAAAGAGAGGGAACTATTGATTAAATAATAATATAATGCATAATCTGCAAAATCTATCTTTCTAAGATGGATATTCCAAGATAATTCAGAAATAATGACATCTTTAATTCAGTTTCTGTGTAACTACAGCCCGCATAAAAAGTAAGATACGGCAGATTAATCAACTATCTGCTTATTACAATAGATAGCAAAATTAATTAAAACCTGAATAAATCTCACTTTTATTTTTATCTCAAGTAACAACAGTGACTGTTCACATGTCATGAGATGTCTGTCCTAAAATCATTGTGGTGATATTGATCCTCCCTAACTATGGTATTACAACTATAAAGACCAACTAAGAAATGTATAAAATTTGCATATAAATCAGTAAACCATATTAAACTAGCTCTAATCAACCATTTATACAATGCATTTCTTTCAGAGTTTTGCAAAGGAAAATAAAGTAGTTAAATTTTGTAAGGCAATAGTTTCTTTAGATACTGTTTTATATTTAATGTTACCTATTCTATCAATTTTAAGTCCAGATTTTATCTTTCCTGGCACTTGTTTCCTCTCCACGTCAATGTTATCTTTAATAGAATCTTAACCAAATGCACATATGTAGATACAGATACAGAATGATGTAGAGCTGCATTCTTTGTCCAGTTACTACGCTACCAAAATACATTTGTTCCTACCCTTTGGGGACTGCTTAAAAATTACCCAAGTTATTTCCCTGCTTCTGTAGATTTGTATAATTGTTTACAAGGGAAAGTCAAGCATAGGTAAAGATATTAAACTAAAATCTATTTTAAAAACCTAAGGGAAGAGTTTGGAATAATAGCCAACAGAATTATTTTTGTGGCTCTGTGGTATAATTATTTTTTGATGGCAGATAATATGGTTGTAATTGGGAAAAACTTTGGTTAATTTTTAAAAATCTGATTGTGTGAATAAAATTTAAAAAAGAATAAAAGTATGTGAAGTGAGAGAAAATGGATCTTGGACTCTATTAACAAATACTTTTTAAAAGTTTTAATATATATTTATGGGTGAAATACACTTAGTCTTTATTGAAATAAAATTAGCCTATTTATAAATATCTTTCCCTGACAGGGCTTCATACGGGTGGAAAGGGTACTACCTCTCTGCAATCTTCCTGAGGATATTGGGCTAATACTATAACAAAAGATAGGTTAATAAGAGAAAAACATAGTAAATTGATTCCATCACAGTTTTACATGTCATGGAATGTTCATAAATTTAGATCCCAAGGCAGAGGAATATTCATTTTGTTCTTCAGTTTCATAGAGAATTCACAGGTATGTATAAGTGTGAATTCAGAAAAATTATGAACCAGTGGCTGTAGATTCAAGGGAAGAATCCTACAAGAGTCTTTCTGTTCAGTTATTTTTGGTCTTTCTTGATAATATTCCTTCTTTCCAGGTATGGACTAGGATCCCTATGGAATGAGATAGTCTTGCTCTATTATCTATCTATCTACCCATCTGTTTCTATCATCTGTCATCTGTCTTTCTACCTGTTCACACACATGCATTTCAAAAACTGTATTTTATGATATGATCATTTTAGGAGAAAAAAGCAAATAATTTTTGGACTAAGATATTGTATGAAATTTTGTGATTTCACTTGCAAGTGTACACACTGAGCTAACAAGTATAGTTGTGCATAAAATTGGTAATGGCCTTTTTAATCCAGTATTTTTTGATGAATTAATGTAACTGTTGATTCTCTTGGTTATCTTTGATATGGTCTCTAGTATAGTTTTGATGTTAATTTATATTTTTATGAGTATTGTGTCTTCTTTCACATACACATTATGTATTTTTTATATTTTGAGGCCATTACTATCAATATTTTAGCGACCAAGTTAATAAAGCCATGCTTTGGCATGTAGAAAGTTCTAAGAATCACTTTCTTTATATATCTGGTTCTTGGTCTTCCTTCTTGTCTCGTCTGTTCTCATCTTTTCCCTCTCTTTCCCCTCTTTTCTTCCCTTCCCTACTCTTCCTTTCTCATCCTTTCTCTCCCCTCAACATTCCAAAAATATGAAACCATTTTAGCATTCTTGGTTTCTGAGCCATAAAAATGAATTTGGAAGGTAGTTGTTCCGTTTGACTCAGCTGTTCCCCTTCTCGGCATCTTCCCAGAAGAGTAAAAGCGCCTCGCCACAGTGACGCATGCACACCCATGTTTATGGCAGCACATTTGTAATAGCTCAGTCTTGGAAACAGCCCAAATGCTCATCAACAGATAAACTGATAAATTGTTGTTTATATACAATAGAGTAATACTTGGTCATAAACAATGGTAAACTTGAGGCTTTTTTAGGTAAATGGGTACACTTGAAGATCATAATCTTCAGGGAAATAAATCGGACACACAGATTTAAATATCACATCATTTCTCTTGTGTGGGAAACCTAAAAGGCAAGTAAGGAGTGAAAATGGAGGATAGATTTTAGGAAGCAGGGAAAACTTTTTCAGATGGAAAAGGAAGCAAGAGACGGGAAAGAAAAAAAAGGGAGAAGTGACTTAAAGAAAAAAAGTTATAGATTGAAATAGAACTTTTGCAAATGGGGGCAAGGCGGGAGGAAAGGAGGAAGATGGGACAGAAAAAAATTAAGATGTGTTGTGTATATGTACAAATTCCCCACAATTAATATAATCATTATGTGCTGCAAATTTGTATAAATAATAGAAAAGCAAGTTGCAGACCAGATTCGAACCAGTAGGTTATCATTTGCCAACACTGGTTAATTTCAATGATAGACAGTTAGAATTTGGTTTCTGATATGCAGTTCAGCATACTTGTTAACAGAGGAATAAATGCGTTAAAGATACCTATAAATAAGGAATACCCACAAATAGGAAGGCACATTCAGAGTTTGTGGGTAAGATTTGTGGGTCCAGAAATACTCTGACTGATCCCAGTGTCAGGCAGATGGGTGGAATATTTGATAGCAGGGACCTAAGTCTTAAATCTAAATTTATCTTGCAAACAAATACAAACTACTTTTGTTAGATTTCAGCATTTATCAAAATTTCTGAGAATCAATTTATGTGTTAAAAATGGAAATTATACTTTATGTTGCTGTCGTTGAGGGCCATTAAAACAATTGTTCTTTAGCAACTGCATATATACGCATTTAAAAATACACAGCACTTGTATCAATCTGGTTTGATAATTTCCATATTCATTATACACTTTAAAATTAGGAATAAAATATTTTTTCTTCTCTAATGCAATAGTATTGCATTTGAAATTACACATGCTTTATTCCTGTTTAAACTGAGGAATCATATACTAACACATCCACCTATAAACAGAGACAAATGTTTAAGCGTTTTGAATGTTTTCTAAATTTCACTTTATAACAGGGATTTACTTTGTTTAATTTAAATTAGATAATATTATGGTTGCACTGTATTAGCAAATAAATGTCATCAGTGTAATTAAAAGAAAGAAAATAGTGGGTTTCTACTTTTAATTATCTATACATAATTGTATATGTTTAAAAGACTCTTCCGCAGTTACCCAGAACTGCCTATAATTTGAAGTGTTTAGTCAATTGCAACATCAGAATCAGTAAGAAGCAAAAACTTTTCTACTATTCTTTTGGTAATGTGGTTTCTACTGATATTTAATTCTTATTGTTTTCCTTGTTTTTATGGTATCTCTATTATACTGTATCTTTCTCATGTCACTCATTCATTTAAACTTCTTTTATTTTCTTATAATATTTGTGAACAAAAATATAGTAAGAATGTTTAACCTAGTAGGGCCTTACCTCCAAATTTACCATCTCAAATTCATATGTGATTTAGTAATGTGTGACAGGTAATATGAACTGAAAATAAGAGTTACTAACGAAGTTAATAAGTGCCAATAAGTTGTGTGGGTAAATTTAGCATTCTTTTTCATCTTTAACTCATATAAAAAAATAGCTGCTTCCCCAGACAAAAAAATAAATAAGGTCAATACTAGCAAGTTTAAGCTTTTTCCTTTCTTTGTTAATGTTTTATTATGTGGTTGGATACTTCCTCATGAAATCAAAGGGTTTTGGTTTGGAGTAGCTTGATATTGTAGCTTGAAGCTGTCTAGTAGTCTCAAGAGAGATTAAATTACAGCAAAGTTCAGAGGCAAAAAGCCATTAGGTGAAAAAGGATATCAGCTAACAAGCCTCATGTGTTTAAAAAATATCTACTGCTATGAAATTTATGAGGTTAGGTTCTTTTTAGAGTCTTTTTCTTTTTCAGTTGACATTGAAAAGAAATAATATAGTTCAAGGTATTCTTGAAATTGTCTTTGTGACTGTCAGCTTTTAGATGAGGCCAGTATACCATCCATTCCAAAAATGAAAATCATGCTTACTCTTTGAAAAAGAATCACTGTACATTTTTATAGGTCTGGTGATACATTAGAAAATACGAATCAAAAAAATTTCTGATTTATAGAACTTATGTTGTAGAGTATGTGGTAGGATAAGGGGATAGAAAGATATTAAATAAACAAATAGATTGTTTTAAAAGTTAATACTGAAGGGTTAAAAATAAATAGTATGTTAGTCTGGAAAGATTGCTAATAGCTAAAACATGCATTAAATTACATAAACATTCAGAATGTTCTGAAAACACAAAGAACTGGGAAACCTCACATCAGGAAGTTAACATAGGAAATGCTTTGGAAAGGAAAGAAATGATATCACAAGACACTGAAGAGGAATATAAGGAGTTCAATTTTATTTTAAGCAAAACAGAAAATTATCACAGCACTTTGAGCAACTAAGTATAATGATGTAGAAGTGGCATAGAGAACTGTTTACACCAGGATGCATATGGAAAGTATGAGGCACTTAGTGATCTATTACAGTTATTCAAATCAAAGAGAATTGTGATGCAGGTAAAGTGGGAGGCATAAAAAAAGATTCATATATCATCTTGGTTGTACTCTCACCAACATTTGCATAGCAGCACACAAACTCTGTAACATGGAGGTGAAGTGGTTTATAAATACGTGTTGAACAAATGTGCCGACACGCATAATGAGGAAAAAGAGAATGCAATGTAAGTCCTAAGTGTAGAACTTGCTGACCTGTGTGAATTATATTAATTTTAATAAGAAAGATAAAAGAAGGGTTGCAGTTGTTTAATCTTAGTAGGCTAGGGCAACTCAGCCATTGCCTTCTGAATTCTAGCATTTAAGATACTAGAGGTGAAAAACTGTTGCATTTTACATTTAGAGACAATTTGCTCTTTTGGCTGGAAGCTCCCAAGATTTTTATATTTTTCTAAGAGATTATGAATTTTATGGTGGTATGATTAATAACAATAACTTTTCACAACAATCTTATTTGGAATTACTAAATGTCTACAAACTAAAAGACTTTGTTGACTTTTAAGATTTTCATGTATGAAATATAGAATTTTCAATGCTGCTTGAAAGATTTGCATTTCTCTTTTGGATTGGTTGTTATAAAGGAGAAATGAATACTATATTTCCCACATAGCTTTTAAAAGAGTAGTCTTTCCCACATAGCTTTTAAAAATTAGTCTTCAAAGAACTCCTGTAATGATATGCCCAATTTCCATATCATTAAAAATATTTGTTTATATAACTGGGCAAGATTACATTTACGTTTCCCTCATTATTTCATGAAAAAAAAATGAGTTACACTGTACATTACAGAATCACTAAAAAAGCAAAGCATAAAATGTTTAAACAGCGGAGAACCAAGTGACACATTAGTATGTGCATACACTATGTAAGGTTCACTTCAGAGCAAACATAGCTACTTCTTCAGACATTTATTAGAGCAAAGAAAACTAGACTTACCCTTAGAGATCCAAGGACCAAATGAAAAATTTGGAAATGGACATAAATTGTACAGTAGAAAAAAGGTGTGAACTAAGGGAAAAGCCATCAATATGGGTGCTTCATGAGTTTTTGTCCAGCTTTTATTTCCAGTACCATTGGTTTTACTTTGGAGAAATCAACCCTGGAGTGGGTGTGAGTGTGCAGTCTGAGCTCAGTCAGCACTCCACTGGTGAATCAATTGGTTTTTGGTTTCTTTCTTTCTTTCTTTCTTTCTTTCTTTCTTTCTTTCTTTCTTTCTTTCTTTCTTTCTTTCTTTCTTTCTTTCTTTCTGTACCAGGCATTGAACTCACGACCATATGCTTGTCAAGCAGGCACTTACACAACTGAGCTAAATACCTCCCCAGTGAGTCATGTTGTTAGAAGTAAATTTCTTCAACTCTCTAATCATAATAATAGTCACAATTACAAGCAAATGATCTAATTCAGGCAAATATTAATGAATTAGTTCTAAGTAGAACACATCAAAATATAATCTCTGACCCTTTGCTTATAGCTTTAAGATACATTTAAAAGTTAAAAAAGCCCCAAACTATGTAGATAAAAAGAAATTGTTAGCTACATCAAGAAACAACATCACCATATTTACAATTTTCAAGGGAATATATTTCAAAGTGAGCTACAAAGACAAGGAGAGAGAGACAGAGAAAATGAAAAGTAGATACAAAAAAGAAAATGAAATTTAAAACTGAAGAGACACAAGATAGAATAGAGCACAATGAATGTATTTAGGAAGACTTCACAAAAGATGGAACCAGGAGAATCCTTCCGCACACAGACACCTCGAAATCCCTGGGCTTGGCCCACCTCCAGTGCTGCTCCTTAATGAACTGCATCTCATTTTATAGGAGTAAATCCATGTCTAGCAATTATTCTAGATTTTTGCAGAGTATGAGTTTGTCATATTTATTTCAAACAACACTAAGAATTAAAAAAAAAACCTAAAAGAAGGTTGAAATCATGGAAGACTATTGTAATTACTTCAATACATTCTTGGCACATTCATTGAAAGCAACCTAATGTTCATTAAGGTAAGATGCTTGAGGAAATATTTAATATTTTTGCCCAACATATTAAATAGCAAAGAGAAATTAACAAGAACAGCAATCGCACTTCACCTTGAGATGATAAACTGCTTATCGTCCCGGGGTTAAACATGGCGATATGTGTGATTGTGTGGCTATGTCTGTGTGAAGGCTGGAAGGGACTGCATATTATAACAAAATCCTTACATGAATATTCCTACAAAATTTATTCGAAATAAAGAAATATTAAAAATGAAATGTCATTTCCAAGACGTTACATTTTATTCTGGGCATTAACAGATACCATTTTCCATGTCAAGGAAAAAATACATGCAAATTGTCATATTTCTAAGTAAAAACCAGGAATGGTTTGACCCCAGAGGACCAGTAGTTCTTTTTCTGTCAGCAGAATCAGCAGGGGTGCCAGCCAGGAGCACTGTAGCTAGTTAACAGCAGAAATGTTTCCAGAAAAGAACACATTCTGAAGTGAGATATTTTAATTCAACAGCCTGCAAAATTTACCTTCTAAACATGAAGGTGAGTAAGGCCTGGCTTCAGAGATTGCTAAATAGAATTTGGTAAGGGGAGTGAACATGATCTGTCTGTACAGGGAAGTTATACATTAAAATAAATAGTTAAGTCATTACAGGGACTATACTTTAAATCACGCCAGTGTTGTACCTCAAGACATGTTGTATTCTGCTTTAAACAAGAATGTGTCTTTTGACTATAAGCAACTTCATTCCCTATATTATCTAAAGAATCTTGTTTTAAAAGTTAACATATGTGTACAGCATATTTTAATGTTCATTAAAACAATTTATACAATTATTTGAGAAGATGTCTTAGAGTCAATATACTGTTACACAGTACCACTCAAATTTCAAAGATTTCATAAGTTAACTTTCAAGTTCACAGAGATCATTAAATTTATTAAAAGCATTAAGACAGGGAAAATAATGGCCTTATGTTATTTTTTTATATCTTATAATTTCCATAAAAGTAGTTCATAAAAGTAAAGAAATAACCTAAATAAAACTAAATATACTCACTTTAAGGAAGTAAAGAAATACACAGCAGTCATTATTTAAAACATTTTGCTATCAAAAACAACTTAAGTAGTAAAAGTATAATGATTATATGTCATAGTGTGTAAGTATTTACAGAATCAGCTCAGTCAATAAGGAAAAAAATAAAGCAATTTAATTTAGAAAGTATAAGTAATTTCAGATATTAAACTGAATTAATACTTATAGAATTACTTTCCAAGAACCAAATCATGTTTTGGTATAGAAAGTGTCTCAAATGCAAGAAATCAATACGATAGATTTATCTATAATCTATAATCCACATCTGTCCCATCTGATGTGGATTATATTATCCACATCTGATGTGGCAACATGATAGAGCCTGTAAGTTTTCAAAATCTTTTTACATGACTGTAGATAATTACATCTTGAATATCTCTGTTTAATTATTGCCAGTCATTAGCTCGTTACTTTCTTCTTACCATAATACTTTCTTTAGTGCTAGTGGATGTGTTTTAATTACTGTAGAATTGATACAGTAGTGTGTGCATTAATAAGATGTAGCAGGTGCTTAGTGTAAGGCACACAGAAGCCCACCAGGTGGGGGAAAAGTGCGGTGAAGATGCAGACAGAAATACAGACCCAGACCTCATAGACATAGACATGGGAGGAAGGGACTGGCTGGGAACATACAGAGAGAAAGTAGAAAACATTGCATAAAGTTATAAAGCTTAAGAAATATTATAAAACTAAAAGGCATTTCATTCCTGCTCTCTTATATATGCTCTTGTGAAGTTTCAGGTTAATTTGGGCAGGAAACAGAGTATACAATATAGGTTCTTCTTTCAAAAAATGGCAAGCAAGAAAGCATGGTGGTGAGCATCTATACCCCCAGTACTCAGGGAGGCTGGGACAGGAAGACTCCATCCAATTCTAAGCCCAGCATTGGCAGCTGAGTGACTGATGGAGACCCTGTCTAAAGTAAATATATACAAAAAAAGGTAAAGACACAGCTCAGTATGAAGGTCCTGGGTTTAATACCCAGTAATGATTTAAAAAGAGGCAAGAAACTTTGTTTTAAAATTGAGACAAGCACACAAATTAATTAATATTACTGTATAAAGAATTCCAAAAATACGGATTTTGAAATATAAGTCAATATAAATTCTATATACCAGTAGTATGAAAATAGAACATGTAATTGAAAAAGTGTAATAATCATTAGCAAATAAACAAGAAATATTCTAATGTTAAGCTATATGCAATTTCTACCTTACTTTGGAAGAAGTATCCTGAGTCCTGTAAGCTGACAAATGTGTCTAGATCATCCAGCATTTACAAAGAAGCTTAAAGGAAATTGTGATTTAAAAACTAATAAAGTAGTTAATTTAATGCCAGACAAATTGGGTTGTAAGCCAAAAGTTCAACTAGTAATAAAGTGGCTTGATTTAAAGTTAAGTAGTTTTATTCAGAATATTATAAACCTACTTAGAACATATATGCACTTAGTAATATGGACTCAAACATAGGAAAAGCAGAAATTGACTGAGAGAAATGGAGGAACACTCAATAATCAGGACTGAAGACTTTTACACACATAATTCAATAGCTGTCAGCTAGAATACATCAATAATTACTGAAGAAAAAAGATTTTTGTATAAACATATCGAGAGAGAGAGAGAGAAAGAGAGAGAGAGAGAGAGGGAGAGAGAGAGAGAGAGAAAGAGAGAAAGTCCACACTCTTTTCCTAGGAATATAGGACATTCGCAAGACTTCACATCAACAAAGTCTCAATAAATAAAGGGGTAAATAATCCAAAATGTGGTTTCTAACCATCACTGAACTAGAAAAGAAGTTATGAAGATAGTTAATAATTCTTCTCTGACCAAAAGTCAGTGAATATAATGTTAGTTATTTAATTATCAAAATAAAAACCTCAGTTTTGTTGAGTAATTTCAATGAAATGACACAATTCAAATAATTTACAGGATATGGCTTAAGTAGTTTTTAGAAAACTTACATCATTTTAAGGACACCTATTAGAGATGAAGAAAAACTGAAAATCATTCCCATACCTTCTTAATCAAAAATCAAGAACTGAGATGTGGTATGTGCATGTACCAACTTCATGCCAGCCATGTAGACATCATGTTCTGCAAACATGTACTAATAAAAATTTAAACAGTTAATAAAAGATGGAATAAAAGAAGGATGAATAAGTTTCACTTATCAGTGCATCAAATCGTGATCACAAAACACATTTCTCGAATATCTGTGATATATGAAATTGATAATTGTTTCCAAAGACAAAATTTACCAAAAGAAATCCATAAAATTATGTTAAAAAATAAATACCTCCTCAACTACAAAAAACTTCAGTATGTTTTAGAACTTCTTGACAATAATCCTTGGTGTTGAAATATTTCCAACCTTTAAAGAGAAATCGGCACCAATTTTATATAAATATTTCAAGACATATGGAGAAGAAAGCTCAAGTTTTTTATTAAGCCTTTATAAAACTTACTTTGACATTAGACATAATCTGTGAAACTAAAAGTTAGGCAATATTATCTTTCACAATCCCCCAGTGCTCCTGTTCTTTCTCCCAAACTGGCAAGATTGACTTACATTGGAAAATAAGTCAACACAAGTAGTCACATTATTATCCAGTATTTTAAGGAGAAATCTGATTAAATTTGCTAACCGTTCAAGTGTTGAAGCTAGTAGAACTCTCGAAATATGGTTCAAACATTATTAGAACTCTTTAGTTTCATTTCATTGCATTACTCCAGAAAATATATACTACGTAGATAATGAATGCAATATTGATTTTAAAGACCAAGAGGCCTCTCAATTAATACTGATGGGTAACTTATTGTTATAGATGACTACACTGCTACATAGCAATTAATAAAGCAATCAAAAGTACACCTTTGTCATGCTTCAGAATGCTACGATCGCTTTCCAAACCATGAATAATTAGATATGGGATTTGAAGGTGCTGTGATAAACTAAGTGGTTTTTCTATAGCCTCATATTGCTGTTTTTATATCTACCATACTTATTTAATCTGTTATTGAAATATAATTTGCAAATAAGATGAATTCTTTATTCTTCCTGCTGGAAAATGGTTCAGATATTTCAACTATCTTTACTACTCAGTGGGCATGCAGCCTCGCCCTTTTATGATGCTTTAGTGTGGCTTCACCTTTGTCTTTTGTTTTGTTTTGTTTTTGAAGACTGATTCGAGGAATGCTATAAAACAACAGGCAGAAAGATGGGTTTGGGTGACAAGGTCACTCACCCCATTCTTGCCTATTTCTTTAAAATTATCTTCAACACTTCCCGTTAGGGCTCATTGCACTTCTGACCCCCCTCCCCCACCACTCACACACAGACCATGGTCATGTGTGAATATGTGGATGATATGCAGTTGAAGATACAGCTCTTAGGAACTTTGTTCATTCTTATTTTGATTAAAGAGTATAAAAGTCTTGAGGCAGGCATGGTAGCACATGCCTGTAATCCCAGAAGTTTTCAGGCTGAGGCAGGAGGATTGTATAAAGTTCGAGGCCAGCCTGGGCCACAGGATGAGGCCCTTTCTTTAAAGAAAGAAAGAAAGAAAGGAAAGAAAAAGAAAGAAAGAAAGAAAGAAAGAAAGAAAGAAAGAAAGAAAGAAAGAAAGAAAGAAAGAAAGAAAGAAAAGAAGAAAGAATACATAAATCTAGAAGACAAAATATGCTATGACAGTTTTTTAAGTCAGAAAAATTCTCAGTGAAAGTACCAGTTGACATTTTAATTACCTTGTAGTTTTAGAAATTTACTGAAAGCATTTGATGACTTGAAAAACAGTATTTTCTTAACTGTGTGCTGATTGATTTTCGGCAAACTATTTTTCTTGGATGAAATCAACATTAATTTTCTCTTCCTTGACTACTTACCTGTCAGACTCAACAAATATTCCATCAAATGATTGCATCACTTTTCATTTCATTCTTAGTAGAAATACATTGCTGAATGATAAAGCGCGAAAAATACTAAAAACAAATATCAACTGAGATGCACTGAATGAACGCACAGCTCCTGTGCCTTCTTGTCTTCTTGGCCGTATATCAGCTACAGTCTCGTTCAAACAGATGCAGTATATTCTTCATCCCCAATTGTGTTTTAGGATTGAGTGGGTGGTCATGAAAAGACAAGAAAAGAAGAGTATCACCTGAAGTCAGCTGTGTAAGAGCACAGTGACTGACATAAAGCAGGCACCAAAAATTTTTGATACAACACAAAAAGTACATATACATATGAATTTATAAATACCTGAACCCAAAAGTCTGCACGGATGCACAAATACACACAAAACAGGATATGAACTATATTTCTGGTCCATATCAGTGTACCCACACATAATCACATACTCATCCAAACCTATGTTCATCCTATATGCGTGTATGTGTGTATATATGTGCATATATATAGTGTGTGTATGTGTACATGCATATACTTTACACACATCCTACTATATGGGCAAGTATATAATTCAAAAAATACTACTAGCTAGATTTTATTTTCTGATCAATTGAAAATTCCTATTAACTAATGGATATTCGATCTGAAAATTAAAAAATAGCCTTAATTTCTTAGAATGTACACATATTATACATATTAGTTGGAATGTAAGTGACATATATATATAAGTAATTCCCTAAAGCACCTTATTCCTTAAACTGTGAGCAATATAGAGTTCCACGTAAACACGGATGTAATGGATGTATCTGCAGTCAAATTTTAACAGGAAGCTGGTCATGATGGGAAGCATATCTATATATATACATATACATATATACATATATACATATATACATATATACATATATACATATATACATATATACATATATATATATTTATTTCTGGAGCTGCTCCAGAAATAGCAATAGAATACTATATATAAAGTTTCAGGAGTTAGTCATTGGCTCAAATATATTTTGGTATGGAAATTTGATTTTAAAGTCAGTGCTGAAAACCTTAGTATGACAGATGGGCTCAGCAGCTTCCAAGCGGGCTCCCGCTGGTCCCTGTCACCATCTTGGCTGTCTTGGGTCGCCGTCAGCCTGAACTGCAATAACAGCCCCAGAGGAGGCAGAGAGATCACGCACACTTTCAATGGCTATGCACAGTGTGAGCTCCACAGTTAATATGCACCCTCAGAGTCTTAACGAGCATCTCACCTGAACATGATGTCAACTCTTAAAAAGTGTTGGATAATCTATCATAAAGTGTAACACAAAAATTTTTGCTATAACATTTATACCTACATTATACCTTTAAGTAGATGTTATACCTTCATTACTTCTTTAAGTAGACTTCCTTGGGTTTGCATTTAATGCTTTCATTCTTGGTAAATAGTAATTTCTGGAAGCAATGGAGCACATACGTTGCTGCTGTAAAACCGGAATGAAACAGCAGCTTACAGTTAGCAGCTGGGAAAACAGGAGGGTTCTACCTGCCTGTTTCTGGGAAACAGGACGAGTGAGATATGAAGTGCCTTGGACTTTGGAGACCTTAATTCTCGTTTCACCCTATTTTTCTATCACACAGACATACTGTATGACTGACACAGTTTTAATAGCTGCTGTTGTGTTTATAAATGACAAAACAATTTTCCTATATGTAAGTAAAAATAAAACAGAATTATTGGTATCTTTGTAGAGAAAAAAACGCACCTAAACAGAATATATTTGATTTGCAAAGTAGTTGCCAACTCTTTGTAGATATCATTAAAGATGTGAGAAACAGGGTTTTATGGGGCAAAAATAGCCTCTGAGATAAATACTTAATAGCACTTTATTGAAGCTTCTCTTCACCTTGTGTACTTTTTTTTTTGTGCCGGGGATCAAACTCACGGCCTCGCGTTTGCCAAGCACCCACTCACACCACTGAGCTAAACCCTCGGCCACCTTGTGTACTTTAGTAAATTATGGTATAATTTAATCAGGATAGGTATCTCTGTTGTGATACAAAAACACAGCGAAGCAATAATTAATATGGGGCAACTGGTCAAATACATACTAATAATGGGCTATGCGTGTACACCTTGAATACACTCACGTCCACATTTTAAGCGACGGCCTCCTTAGTACGCTGTAATGCCTTACTTCTGGTTAAATAAACTTTCCTTGCACTGCTCTATGAATTTTCCAGCTTAGCACACTTTAGTTTACATTCTGGGTTTTATACTGTAGAAGTTAAATAAGAAAATCTTGTTTTATTTCAAATCAACACATAAAAGTAAGCCAATACTTAATTTTTTCTTGCATGAGCATCAGCATTACTGTCTCCATATGGTGGTAGTCTCATTACTGCATGCCTGTTAAATTATTTTTATTTATTGTTAATAAAATCATCACCATTGTTTTTCTACTTCAGAATTTTAAAAAGGAAAATGGTAATGGTAATGGTAAAGCAATCAGAACTTTGAAAGGGTCAAAAAGGTATATGTTTATTGTCAGATAAGCTTACCTAAGAACAAGAAAGAACTACAAAAATTTTATATATATTCTGATACAGTAAGAAAACAATTTATAAATAATAAAAAGTGAAGAGAACATCAAAGAGGGACTTACTATTCCACTAAAATCTACATTTAAAAAAATTCAGAGTTAAATATATTAATTTATTAAATAAGCATTCTATGTTTTCACAAAACTTAAAAGTGAATGTTTATATTTTTAAGGAAAAAAAACCCCTAAAGCCATTAAAGTCATTACTGTCTTGTTCTCTTCATGATTGATTGCTGATTTTCTTGAAATTAGAATTCTTCCACACATTTTTGATTTCTGACATATTGGAAAATATCAATGCCACTACTGCAAAATCCACTGTGATTAAATATTATGAGTATGGCATACAAATATTTAAGCACAATTCTGAGGAAAGTAATTTAAACTTTTCATACTTTCCTCTTTAGGATTATAAGCCTTAGTGGATCTTGTGCTAAATAATGAATTTTAACACCCGTATGTCAATGTGAAATTTATAATCCCATAGAGTGTCATCTTTTGAGCTCCACATTTTACTGGGTCTTCTGTTATATATGCTGATGAATAAAAATATTTGAAAAATAAATAACTCAGTAAGTCATAGCTTTTTTTTTTTTTGGTACCAGGAATCAAACTGACAACCTCATGGTTGTCAGGCAGGCACTTATGCCACTGAGCTAAATCCCCAGCCCAGTCATATCTCTTAATTTTTCTTAAGTACAATGTTTCTTTCAAATCCATATCTGTATATCCTTTTGTTAATATATCTCCATCAAAACTCTGAAATAGAACTTTAAAAATTAGCAAAATCTCACTGAATTCTATAATTTGAAAAGTTATTTAATATTATTTTCTGCTAAATTAATAGCTCTCAACTTTGAAAGCACAGGTAAGACTGGACTTTTTTCTAGAATAGCAAAAAATATGACTATCTAATTAGTAATTCTTTTCAATTAAATGTAGAAACATGACATGTCTGTATACATCTTGGTTACTTTTCTCTCACTGTTGAGACAAAATACTTGGCACCCATAATGAAGGAAGAAAAGGTTTATTTATCTTACAGTTTTGTGGAGGTTTCAGTCTATTCTTATCTGTCTCCAAGACAGGGTGGCATGGCTGAGAGACAAACAGCATGTGCATGGTGGCCGTAAACAGCAAGAGCAAAGGGGCAAAAGGAGGAAGACACATGTTCTTCCCTCTGTTATACTGTATGCCAGCTCCCCAAGGTGGGCAGGTGCAGCACGCACACTGCCAATCCCAGCACTAGACAAGGAACCAATCACAAATGCTTGATTCGCCTGCCTCCATGATTGCATGAGGCTTGGGGGGCATCTGATCACAAACTGTAACAGTGTATGGTAGGACTATTTCTTGTAGATATATGCATGTAACATGTAGACATTTCTTCTATAAATTTACTTAACAAAAATACAACTTGATTGACTTTGTGCTTTAGATTGGGCAGTGTGTTGTATAAATAATACTAATTAGAATGAGGCTCTCAAGCAGTTCATCAGGACGCTTGACCTTTATAACTGTAAAGATACACTCTACAGATTACAATCAGTAGGCGTGTGTCTGAGATGTCAAGATTTTGCAGTATTTCTTTCTGAAATCTGTGCTTTAATATTACATTTGAAGAAGGTGTCTTGCACAGTCTCTCCATGTATATTTCTAGATTCATATTTTCATTTAATCTCACTTCTTATATTTATGACAAAAGCTGATATTGGCTTGTGGAAACTAATTATTGGTATTCCTTTCAAATTTCATGTTTAGGAACATCATGGGGTAAACTAAAATGTGCCATGAAGATAGAATTCTCACTAATGCATGTAACCAATTAGGGTTGCCAGCACCCTGTTCGCAGACCTGATGATGCAGTGTATGCCAGAAACTGGACTGGAATGTACAAAGCTGGAATTGCAAAGATAGAGTAAGCGCATTTTTTGCTTAAAATTACAGCCAAGGTTCTTACAAAATAGATACAAACATTAACATTTTATAAGCAATATGCAGACTATTGTTCCTGTATGTTTTAGCAGAATTTGGTATATCGTCCTCACACAAAATTTTAGACACATGAATAAAGGCTAAAAAGCATATTGTGGTTTAAAATTGCATTTCTTTATTGAATAATAATGAGCAGCTTTTGATATTCTATTGCTCATTTGAATATATTCTTTAGTAAAATGTATGTTCAAATACTTTATCCACATATTATTGGGTTCTCTATTTTTAAAATTTGGATCCATATAAATTACTTATACAATTTTAATAAGTGCTCTTTGATATAAATGCATTGTACTAATTTTTTCTAATTTTGTAGCTTGTTTTTTCATAATTTAAGATTTTTTTATGAATGGAAATTGTTAATTTGATGAAATATGCCATAAATTTTTATTTTTGGCTGGCATATTCTGGAAAAGCTAATTCTTTATGTTTGTTCTGTATTCTACATTGGGATTTATTTTGTAGAAGATATAGGGTAAGAGTTATTTAGCTTATTTATTTTGTATAACATATCCAATCAACATGAAATGAGTATTTTTCCTCTGAATTGTAGTAGTGCTTTTGGATTTTTTCTACTTTCCATCTTTTTTGTTTGTTTCATTTGTTGATTTTACACATCTGCACTAACAGCAACTTGTTTTATTTGTCTTGTCTTTGGGTGGTATAAATGCTTCAACCTGTGCTTTCTTCTATAGTATTCTACCATTGTAGGTTATTTTTAGAAGTATCTCGTTTAATTTACCTATAGGCAAGGGATGTCAACTTCCTGTATAACAGTGTTCTGTTTATTTCCTCTCCCATAAAATTGGAGAACAGTATTCATCACACATTTACAGCCTAACACAGTCTCATATGTCCTTTGATTTGCAGCCCATATGGGGTGAGGAACTGAGGTATGGGACAATTAGGGGTCAGTCCCTGGTGAGGGAGGCAGAAAGCTCCATGGAAATTGCACCACAATCAAACTGCTCTTTATTCTCTTGCGAGTGTTTATGCAATGTACTCCTGTAACTTGACAACACAGAAATCTTCATTTCCCAGTCCATTGTCTGGAAAGCTGCCATTTATATTTGATGCCAAAGCAAGTTCAAAAGAAGGAGACCTTAAAGACAGTTTTAGGAGCGAGTCATACAGCTTCCTGCTGAGCCTTAGGACTGATGGTGTGTGAATTATGGGGAACAGCAGTTCATAAACCGGCACCTTCAGGGCGATATGGTGGGAACAACTGTTCAATTGTTAGGATTTTCAGTGCTAGATTAAAGGGGAGGGCTAATATTGGGAAAATGTATTAGCAGGTGACATTCTTCAGAATTTTAGAGGGTTCGATAAAAGAATAGTACTACACATTTGAAGAACTGCTAGTAGAAACCAGTATACTTTGGGAAAAAATGGAAATCTAAGGATGATTATCAAATAATGAAAGTTGAAGAATAAAGCTAGCTTTGTTCCTTGGCACAAGTGGAATGTTCTCTATATCCTGCATTCGGACAGTTAAACTGCCAGATTTTAGATTTCTATACATTTCAAATCTCATTGTGAATTTCCATCTAAAATTGTTGAGTTTATGAGTGATATCACATTTAATCTTTGAATTAACTACGCAAAATAATACTTTAGTATAATGTCTTCTCACAGCCTTAGGTTTATTTCTAAATGTTTTATTTTTTAATGTTATTGTCTGTGGAATTTGTCGCACCTTATTTTCAATTATTTGTCATATACATAGATATATGAACACATCTGCATCTGTATCTATACTTCCAGCTGATGTTTGGATAGTGATGTTTCAGGCTCACTCTTTGTTCTAATTTATTATTTATTCTTTAGGGTGGTCTGTAAAATCATGTCTTCTACTGATGACGTAAAGTTTATTTTCTGCTCCATAATAGTCATGGCAATTATTTCACATTCTTAACTTTCTGTCAAGAATTCTGTATAAAGTGTGAAACCAGTTATGAGTGAAAATTTCCTTGCTTTCTTCCTTCTTAGTGGCAACATTCAAATTTTTATCATATGTGTGCTGTTAGCTGAAGTTTTAAAGTTATGTTTTAAGCAAGGTAAGAATTTTTTTGTGTCCATTTTAGGTTTTTCTTTTCTTTTTCTTTCTTGCTTTTTTTTTCACACCCTGTGGATTGAATCCACAGCCTTCACCCTGAACTTTACCCACAGAGATGTTTCTTTGTTTGTTACTGTGAGACACTGCGTCTCCCTAAATTGTGACATTTTCCACGCTGACATCGAACTTTCCATCTGACTGCGTCAGCCTCCCAGAGCATAGGGACTATGGACCTGCACCATCGCGCACTGCAGCAAATAGTTTTTATTGAATATTTGTGAATTGGCATTGAAATTTTAATGCATCTCCTCACACATAAAAAAGGTGTCAGAATAAATTAGCAAATTGTCCACGAAGTGATTGAGGTGATTCACAGCTAGACTTTCCGGATTCCAACTGCCGGTTCTCCTTTTCTTTGAATATCAGCAACACCTGGGTGGTAGTGTCAGCGATCATTCTGGATTAAGGACAGAATGATCCCTCATTTCCACCACTGGGCTATGTGACTTCTGGTGGGACTGAGGGTGGGTGACTCATGGTTTTCCAAGTGTTTGGTACGGAAAGGGCGTCGGGCTGTGTTGGAGGATTGCTGCTCAACGCGGGAAGCCAGGAGACAGAGTAACTCCACACTCCCTTAGCTGCCCAGATTCTGAGACCGGGACTTCACGAAAAAGCTTTCGCGGGGCTGAACTCATCAGTGGGGCACAAAACCCGTGATGCAAACTCCCTGCAGAAGCCCTGCCTCTGAGCCAGCGTCTGAGGGTTTGGGGAGCATTCCAAAATGATAGCGATCACCAGGAGTAGATTGGCTTTCACTGACCCAGGGAAGAAGGGGATCTGGATAAACCAAGGACACGGCGGCTGTCCTTCACTTCTGTCATTGCAGGAACAGTGTACCTAGTTTTTGTATCTCTCTCTCAACTTGTCTTCCTGGTTTGGAGGACAGAAATCAATCACCAAGCATTATATTTGAATTCTAGTTATCTAAGGAGAGTCCTATCATGGAATGTCTCACTGAAGCCCAAATACTGCAAAGTGATGCTATAAAATAGTGTCACATGATTCTGATTGCTGGTTCCTAACTTTATGTGAAATAAAATTAATATGTGAAGGTATATGTATGTGTATACACCTGTGTATTTCAAATGTGCACCCTTATTCTATAGGTAAAAATTTTGGCAGAGTATATAGTCACTATGAAGCAATGTAAAATACAAACAAAATGTTTCATGATTGAACTTGTGTCCATATAGCTAAAAGACTTAACACTTAAAAATTGTATATAATGCTGAAAATAATGTGCCAACCATAAAAGATATTCTTTACAGCATGGAAAAATAAATATTCCAGAAGTGTCTCAATTATCACTGCTATCTTACTTTTATCATATGCTGTAATATTCTCATCCTTTATATCTATTTTTGTTTCTCACATTATAAGAATTAAATACAGTGTAAAATAAATATGGATAAATAATTATGTAGACTAAGAATAATAAGGGTCATTTAATCTCATATTAACCTGAGTTGGAAACCCAAAGTAAAGATTTTACCTTTTTCTTTACATAGATCACCAAAGTGTTTTATGTTATTTTAATACATTTTGGTTAAAATTTAGTATTGGTTATAAAATGTTTTACATATCTTTACATTCTCTTTCAAG
This sequence comes from Dolichotis patagonum, assembly GCA_004027295.1. Classification (NCBI taxonomy): domain Eukaryota; kingdom Metazoa; phylum Chordata; class Mammalia; order Rodentia; family Caviidae; genus Dolichotis; species Dolichotis patagonum. The sequence goes on along the minus strand of PVJX010002554.1, from coordinate 44,800 downwards.
TTGATTAATTGGTTTATTGATTAAAAATTATAAATATAAAAGAGGTAAATATAAAAAGTACCAAAGATATGGCATTATTTTAAGGAATTACTAGGACAAAGTCTACATGAAAAGAAGAACATCAACAACACAATAAACTAGAAATAGACTGAGTAGCGTAAGTTTATTTTACCTCAGGGTGTTTGATGACTATGCTCCCTCTGATTTTATTTCATGGGCTCAAGAACAAGAAAGAGAAGAAAGCACAAGCAGGGCTGAGCCCAGACTGGCAATGTCTATGGAAGCGCGTAATTCATAATGCTGAACACACGGAGCTTTACTCTTCGAGAAACGCCGCAACGTAACCAGCCTCCTCTTCACCCAGAGGACCACAAAGACTACCTTAACACCCAGTTGAGGGGGAGGAAAAAGATAACTCATTTCTAACAATGTTTGATCAGACTGCAGCCCTAGCACAGAACCATTGCCCGAGGTGATACCCTGCATCTTCTGTCTTCCTTCCCCTCAAAAGATCTCACACCGAATTTTGTTTAAAATTGGCAGGGATTGATAGATTCTTCAATTCTTTGGGAGAACTACACAAAACGTATTCTGAAGGACAAATGCAATAAACACCACGATAGAATTAAAATAATTTTTTCCCAGTAATTTCCAAGGAAAATGAGCAATTCATATAACAGAAATAAAATCAGAAAAAGGTTAATGAAGTCAGAAAAACTTAAAAAAAGAAAATAAAACATATGATCAAGAGCCATCAGAAACACTGATGAGAGCTTTACAGATTACATAACACATTTTCAGATCCAGAAAATAATAAGGATTTCAATACTTGAAAAGTACAGAATAAATATAAAATGTCTAAGTCATATAATCTATATATAGCCTTTCTTTCCTCATATATATTACATATAATTTATAGAATATATAAATATACATTTTTATATAATATATATTGTATATATAATTTATGTGTATAAATAAGACATAATAGGCACTAAAGTTCAGAATTTTATAGCACTTAAAATAGAAATTGATAAACTGATGTTATATATTAAGAAACTTAAAATGAAGCACAATAAAATAAAGAAAATATAAGGGAGAAATGTAATAACCCAGCTTACTAGAAAGTCCTATTGTCTAATTACTTTTTGTGAAAGAATGCTAAAGATGTAAGGCAATTATCACTGAATGATCGTGAGGTGGAGGCTGATGAAGTTCAGGAAAATGCTTGCTATTTTGTTGTTTTAAAATTAAAATATCCTACATGACCATGGAAAAGAAAGAGACAGGATTATGTGTGAATAAATATAATTGCTATGGTAAATGAGAAATCTCAAATAGAGTGAGCTCTAATGAAATGAATAGCGCTGTATGACCTGAAGTAATCAGTGGAATGATAGTTGACTCTGAATATATTGGTAGAATTTGAATTTTTCTTAGGACATGTTAAGCTAATGAGTCTGCATTTATTTTGTACATTTTACCTGCTGATTCAATTTGTAGTCTGGTAGTACCTAACTTGTTTCAGAAATCAGAACTACATCTAATGTGTTTATACATAGTTATGATAGTGCATGTACTGTATGCTTATTTATGTCTAATATTCATAAAACACCAGGGCAAATTATTATACTTTATCTGCTAATCTATTCATAGGAATGATATGCCAAAGATTGAGGTACAATTCTTCCAATGTTTCTAAGCCATAGCTATTTTATTCCACCGGTAAAGTCACACAATAAAAAATGCTTAATATCAGACCTACTTATTTTCAGAAATACAATCAACAGCTTTCGTGTTGTGTCGGAAAAGCAATCAGTCTAAAAGATATTTTGTGTGTATTTTTCTAGCATATGAAATTATAGAATTTTGAGAAACTTTGTACAATAATTTTCACTTGTTAATTTATACAGCAATCACAATTTTGGCATAAGGTTGGTGTTGAACAAAGTAAAGAGACGAGCCAGTAAAATTTTCACCAACTGAAAGGATAGTAATGCTCAGAAGACTTCAAGGGGAACACTGTAACTAGTAAGAATTTACCAGTGACTTTGGCTAGTCATTTTATCTTTCCTTTAGGCTATTTGTACTGGAAGATTCTCTCTGACAGGATTTTAAACTTGTAAAGAAGGAGATATTTAGAACAATTTTATTATATGTACCTCTTCTCTTTGATTTGTTCTCTTTCTAATAATACAAAAGTTCCAGAGACAAATATGCACTCTAGAAGACCAGGACAGCACAATGAAGTTGATATTTTCAAAAGATTTCCTATTCTATAATTTTGAAACAGGAAATCGCAGATAATCAACCTTCTATTTGAATTTGTTACAAAAGATCAAATTCCTATATATGAATAATAGTGATTTGTTTTCTTTTTAGTTTCAATATTCATATCCAGTATAACTTGCCTTTGATATTTAATATTTACAGAATACTGTCTTTCACATATACTTTATTAGATTCTTACAGCAATCATTTCAGGTCTGAAAATGAAATATAAACTACCAGTTTACAGATATATTAATTGATCTGGAGAAATGAAAACTGATTTTATTTATTTATTTGTTTGTTTTTGTGGTACTGGGGCTCGAACCCAGGGCCTTGTGCAGGCAAGGCAAGAGTTCTATCACTGAAGCATATTGTCAACAAAAAGTGAATTTTTAAAACATCAATTACATTCTAAATGTTGTAATTCTGCTTTCAAAGATTATTTTGCTACAGCACTTAATTCTTATTTTACTTTAGTTTGATTCATGTAGATTAGCTATGTACATTAGTGTACGTTCAGTGTGATATTTCCACACAGGCATACAGCATGAATGGATCAAATGAGGGTAATTAGCATTTCTCTCATGATTCCACTATCTTTGGAGTTGTTTTACTGTTCTAGGTCTTCGCAAAGTGTGTAATAGGTTATTTGGAATTCTACTTCACTGGGATAAGTAAAATATACAGTATCCATATAATTTAATGTTATCTAGCAAAAAGGGAATGAAATCCTGTGATTTCACGCAAAATGTGAAAAACTAGAGCACGTTGTGGTAAGTGAAGTAAGCCCGGCACAGGAAGCCTATCATCCCTGTATGTTCTCTCAGGAAGTTTCAAAATAAAAGTCAATGCGAGTGTAGAATACCCATTAGAAGATATCAAAAGGATGAAAGAAGGGTGGTTAAAGACAGGTTGGTAGCATGGTAACCTCTTTAATATGGAGCAGATATTCTTAGTCTCTGGATATTCAATAGTGAGTGCATTGTGCACTGGTTTAATTGACAGGGAGCTTACATCCTTGCAGGATGCAAGAATTCCTATGCAATAACCTTAAAAAGACAAGTACAGACTGATATGAGTATTGAAGGAAAAAAGGTATTTAAAGTGTGAAAATAGTTCAAGAGAAATAAGTCACAGGAATCCAGGGAGATCCTTTTGTAAAGACATGACTTTTTAGCTGAACAGAAAATTTCAGAGATTCTGAGGAAAGTGTTGACTTTCTCATGATCTCTGAAAAGAAACTAGAGAAGCATTGCTTCAGATTTGTAGATAACCAAGACAATAATATCGAGCATAAAAGCAATGATTTTCAGTCAATGTTCACTAAGAAGCTAGAAAATATGCTAGGCAAGGCAATTATGTGCTTTATTTTTAAAAGAAAATCTACTCTTGTACAGACACTGAATTTCAGCATGAATTCAATTGGAAACAAAATGGTGAGCTCTTATATTAGTTTAGAAACAAGATATGACAACTTTGAGTGGGACAATAGAAGTTGAGAAAGAACAACATGAAATGAGCAGATTAAAATAAGCTCAAAGGTACATCTGACATTATATAGTGAGGAAATGAAAGACTCTGGTAAAGGATAAACTTTTTGGCTCTTCTAGGTCAATGGTTCCTGGTGTTTTCTTTTTAATTCTAAGACAGGGCCCATTGATAGGACCATTTTTGAATTCAGTATGGATCTGAAAAATACCATTTTGTATGTCCTAAGATTAATGTTCTAAAAACTGGAGATATCAAATAGGTAGAAACCTAGAACTAAAATATAGTTCTGATTGGTGTAGATGTTGGTAAGTCACCTATATACACACAAATATTATGGTAATGTGATGGCTTGGACAGGATGTGACTGTCCTCAGAGTCCACAGAGTACAAGTCACAGAGTCCTCCAGCCTCCAGAGGGCAGAGCAAGGAAACTGGCTCAAAAACAGCAACTAGGAAGAAGCAACTCATGGCACCAGCAGTGTGTGATATTACAGATGCTTTTTTTCTTGTTTGTTTTTTGGGGTTTTTTTTTTCTTTTTGGTACCTGGGATCGAACCCATTACCTGTTCTTGCCAGGCAAATGCTTGAGCAACTGACCTAAATCCCTGGCTACAGGTGCTTTCTTATTTTGACAGAAAGCAAGGAGGAAGTAGAAAAAAATCCATAATTAAATGTATTCTTTTTTTATGATATTTGTAGCTATAGTCTGCAAATTATTTTGGTAAAATACATTATCTCTACAAAGCTACGAGGCTGCAACTGCAATTATTTGAAAGTTTGGTCATACACACATTCATTTATTGAAATAATGTTAATATTGACTGTTGAGTATGGATAATACGGTCATTTGCTTTAATAACCTCACAGATATATTACACAGATAACCATTAACATATAATTATAGTAAAATATAGGAAGAACAATGATGAAATCACATAAAGAACATTTAAGTCTATAAACTGAATGTAAACAACCTGAATAAATTGCATTAATGACATCATCAAGGTAGTATTCATGTGTCAAAGTGAAAAAAATATTAAGCAAGGTGATTACACAAACAGCATAGCTTGTGCAATATAAAGTGAGTTAAAAACTGGAATTTCAATAGCTTACAAAGACGGGTGGTAATGGCAAGGAGCTTTGGCTTTATATTAAGAGAAATTAAAATGTGAAGTAAGAATGAGTTGTGTACATTTTTGACAAACTGAAGTTATGATTTCATGCAAAGTAGAATGGAGGGTATCATTCTGAATGCAAAAGAAAATGGTAAGCACTTGCTATTTGCAATAATTCTGGAAATAGAACATAAAGTCTAAAGTCAAAATAGTAATAGAAATATATCCATATTCTTACAGAAACATCCTATTATGTACAAAAATATTAAAAGCAATGTTATCGTAGCTCCATGATTGAAAATATGAATTCTGCACGTAAAGGACAAAGCCAAAAAGAAGGGAAGACCTCTGTCCTGGAAAATATCACTGAGCTTCTGATCTAATATTGCCGGTATCTCTCTGCAGATCTCTTGTTACATAGAATAATGCCATTTTCAAGCCACTGTAAATCAGATTTTTCTTTCATTTACTACTGAAAGCATTTCAGTTGACATAACAAGTTAATACAACACAAAACAGTCTTAACTCAGTGAAGTGTAACTAAGAAATAATGATTTATAAATATCACATTCAACCAAGGTTAAATCATTTCAAATGCCTGAGGAATATCTTGTGCAGACTGAAAGCTCCATTTTTGTTTAGAGAAGATATAAAATCCAGTTCATCTTAGTTTAATTTTAAATTTCTTCCTTATTTATTGTAAAACATCATTACGCATTCTCTCCTCTCTCTCCCTCATTCTCCCTGGCCACAGCCCAGATTTGGGGAAGAAATACTGGTAAGGCCGCATGAACTGTCTTGTACTCTTTCTAGCCTTCAGGGGCTGAAGAGTAATTCTGGTAAATGAGTAAATGTACTCTTCTCTCAGCTGGGATGTTAAGGCTGGTTCTCCATGCATCGATGCTATCATTTCTCTGTTAATGTTCACCAGGAAACAAAGGGGTGTTGTTTTTAAAGTACCCAAACACTTCACTTCCTTGCCTTCTAAGATTGCAAAACGGACTACATGTAGGTTTGTTTTAATTTCATACACACAAATGAACCCAAATCTGGATTCATGTCTGTTAAATTAAAAAAAAAATGAAGGTTTAAATGAAGAAATGTTGTTTGAAAAGATTATTAAAACAGAAATGGGAAGTATCTCAAAATGAAAAAAGAAAAAAAATTCTCTTTTACAGGAAGAAAGTCAGCAAGAGTAAGTTAGAGAAATGAGGGGGAAATGACTGCTGAGATCTGTGGAGAAATGCACCCAGATTTGGGGGCCAGTTTTCAGAAGAGTTAATAAAAATGACACATTTAGCTTTCTCTTACAAATTGAAGTGGTGGGAAGCGAGCCAAGTTTGGGCACTGGTAGGAGGAGAGAAGACTCACTCTAGAGCTTGGTCAAGAGAAAGCAGAGGACGAGATGTGTGTGAATGTGATGTTTGGTCAGATGGGACAGTGGTAGGAAATGTGTGCACAGGAAGTAGTTCTCTGAGTTTATGACTTTTGTACGAAGTAATTATTAGGAGCACATTTTGCTATGGAAAAGCTGCTAATGCCTGGCTACAAACTGTCTGTCTCCTGGATTGATGGGAAACACTGTCTTCCTCTGGGTGCTTTCTATGCAACATGCATTTCTTCTTAAGTATTTTCTTGATGAAATATGAAAAGTACCTCGTGAAATATGTTTCATTATGAAGTACTCGGACATCAAACTCAAGAATATTCACTCTACTCCATTTCTTTCATTTTGCTTTATGTTGAAATTTGTTTGTTTGTTTATTTGTTTAATTTTGGCACCTCCTTCATTTGAAGAGTACCAAAAGCATTTTTCTCTTTCTCTACAATTCCTCATGTATGTTGACCTGGAGATAGCAGTTTCAGATATCAGAGCTAGTGTAACTTTAAGTCCCATTGAGGAAGTCTAGTTCCTAAGTTTTTGAGTGGCTTTTGGTACATATAGCATTTTTGCTCTTAATTTAGTGCTAGCTATCAATCTAAATTAATAACAGAATCTGGTCATATGAAAATATTTAAATTAATAGGAGGTGGATCTTTCCAAAAAGTTATTTTAGTCTTATATTTGAGTGTATATAACACATTTAATCATGATTATTAACAATTGAAAAGTAAACAGTAAGTTTTTCAATGAGGTTATTCATTATTGTCATTAAAAAAGTAAACCAACAGGTTAACTTTTGAGAGAGGTAGCAAGCATACTCATTAAAGAAAATCTATTTAATAACTTGTTTTGGGAAAATTATACAAACACATAACAACAAATGAAATTAGAGCCTATCTTTCATCATGAATGAAACTAAATGGACTAAAATTTTGAATATGAAACCTGAAACCATGAAAATCATAGAAGAAAACATGGGAAGTCCTTCAAAACATTAGGCTGATCAAGGATATTTTGCATAAAGAGTTAAAAGTAAATTAGGTTAAAAGATTTATATCAAAGTAAAAAAGCTACTTAATATTAAAAGATACAAGAATCAGAGTGAGGAGACAACCTACAGAATGGGAAAAAAATTCTTAGCTATTCACCCAAGAGATTAATTTCTAAAATTATAAGAAACTCTAAAAACTATATACCAAAACCTCCCACATATAGCTCACGTGATTACATTTATTGTAGGGAATTGATGTGTGTGCATAGCATATTTAAATTCACTTACTTTTCCCACTTCCTTCCACAGTCCTTTTCTTTTTGCAGCTTCAGATTCATTTATTTATTTTATAAGATCTTGTAAATTATCATATATACAGATTGCAAACCAGACTAGCAGGCCACAGAATATATAAAGCATGCAAAACAGTGGTACTAAATCAAGGTATACTTCTAGATGTTCTATCAGCACTTAGTTATAATACTTTTGGTTTCTTTATCTTTTTTCCTATTATCTATCTTTTACTTTGTAAATATCTATAAATACATGTAGTTTTTTAGATGAGAGAAACCAAATGACAATTAAGCTTGTATGTCTCTGTTACTTCACATAACATTATAGTCTCAAGATGCATTTACTTTCCTACAAATAACTCAAGTTTATCCTTCTTAATGGAAGAAGCAGTGACGTGTGTATAATTACAATTTTTAACCCATACTTCTGTTGATAGATTCATAGGCTGTTTAGATCTTTGATCCATTTTGATTATAGTTTAGTATTTGGTGAATTTTAAGATTGTTTTCTCCAGCTTTGTAAGGAATGTTGTTTTGATTGGGATTACATTAAATTTTATAACAGTTTTGAAAGTGGCCATTTGGACTATATTAGTTCTTTCTATTCAGGAACAGGATATAACTTTCCATTTACTGAGATCTTTTTCAATCTGCATTTTCAGAGTACTTTGTTTCATTTTAGGTCTTCACTTCCTTAGTTAGGTTTATTCTAATTTTGATAATGGGTCAAAGACCTACATAGGCATTTCTTGACAACACTTATACAAATGGCCAACAGGTTCAGAAAAGATCACTCAATACCACTAATCATGAAGGCATTATAAATCCAAATCATGATGAGATATCACCTTACCCAGTTTGAACAGCTATGGTCAGAAAGACAAAAGAGAACAAGATTGTTGAGTATGTGTGGAAAAGGGAACCCTAATACACTGCTGTTGGAAATGCAAAGTACCACAGCCATGGTGGAAAGCATTATGCAGGGACCTTCAGAAAGAAAAAAAAAAGTCAAAAGCGGAAAAACCCTACTGGGCAGTAGAAGTCCTGTGTATTGCAGCATTATTCACGATAGTCTAGAAAAGAGTCAACCTAAGTATATGACAACTGGTACAAAAATAAAGGCACTGTGGTACATACACAGACCGCGTACTGAAATAAACCAAGCCCAGGAGGATAAGTCCTGCATTCTTCCTCTTACAGGGATCGAAGCTGCTGATTTCTTAGAACTAGAGAACAGAATGGTGGTTACCAGACGTTACAGTGCTGGAGGAGGAGAGGGGCTGGGGAGATGTCAGTGACCCAGCCTGAAGAGGGACAGCTCCAGTTAGAATGAGCCTCCCTCCCATCTTAGAGAAACATAGGCTTCATTTGACTCAGGTCACAAGTGGTTCCTAGAGGGCTTCCCAGTGGGTCACAGAGGATACAGCAGCAGGCCACAAGCTCACCATTTCTCTGAACCGTGCCCTCAAAAGCCAGCCAAAAAGTGCTACAGAAAATCTCTTAGCCTGTAAGAGACGTCTGTTCTGCTTGCACAGAGAGGTCCCACTCAGGGTTAGCAATAACCCTGCTTGGACTGTTGAGCTCATGTCCTTATTTTCTCTTCAGTTAGAGAGCAGAAATGAATTTCAAGAGACCTAGGGTAGCACAGTAAGTCTATAGTTAATAAGAACATGCAGCTTTTTTTTTTTTTTTTTTTTTGGTACCCAGAGTCAAACTCATGACCTTGTGCTTACCAGGCAGGCACTTGAGTTGCTAAGTTAAACTCCAGGCCCCAAAAATCTGCAGTACTTTTGAAAAATAAAAGAAGATTGGATCTTCAATGCTCTCAAAACAAAAATGGTAACTATGTGAATCAATGCCTTTAAATCAGCTAGATTTGATCATTGATAATGCATGTACATATATTTTTCAAACCTTCATGTTATATGTGATAAAAACACAAAAATTTTATTTTTCATGTTAAAAATAAGAAAAAATGTACATCAGGGATTGAGGGTTTAGCTCAGTAGTAGAGCAAATGCTTAGGATGGAAAAGTCCAACATCAAAACAAACAAAAAACAGTAAACAAAACAAGTAAAAACAATAAAAGCTAAAAAAACAAGAAAACAAAGAAAATCAATTGAAAAACTCTTCTATTTGCATATGTGATAGTTTTTGTGAATGCAAGTGTGAGTGTGTGGATGTTTTCACTTAAAGGTAAATCAACCTATAATAACTATTCAATTAAGCACTACCCAAGTATTATTTTCATTGCTCTCTGAAAACGAAAATTAACTGTAGATCTTGCAGTAATTTACTTGCGATAGGATGTTTGGTTGCTAAAAGACAATGCTTGCAACACATTGTTCCAGTTGCTTTAAACAATGTGAGCCGAGAACAATGTGGTAATTTTATAATGGATGCTAATTGTGACTCTTTGAGAGTGTTTTAATTCCCTGGCAGGCTCAAACAACAAAACAAACCGGCAAATAAGGAGAATGATCTAAGAGGGAAGCAAAGCAAATAGTGTCTTCAAGGGGCCTCCATTTGTCAGTGATTAGCAGGACAGAGCCAGCTGCTAAGTAGGCCCATCCCCTTCCTAGTTCCTTCAGCCATAGGGAAAGTGAAAACAAAAAATCCAAGACACAAACAGCAAAGTCAGCACCCACAGCATGGTTAGCAAGGTGTCAGGTAACTATGAAAATTCGGAGTGGTATAAATTCACAAAAGGTTTCTAAATTTATTGTGGTGGACAGAAAAGATCCCAGTGGCCAAATCCAATCTAATTAGGATAACAACATTTTTTCCTCCTTAACTGCCAGCTTTGGTATGAAAAATTGCTGCTTCTCAAACTTGGTCAATTTAAAAACGTCTGCTAGCCATGTTTGCCCAGCAGGAAGCTAAAGGTTCCATTACGCTGACAGTTGCTGTCTGCTTTCAGACTGCGGAATTTTAATGACTTTTATTTGCTGTGCAGAGCCCTCTAAATTAAGGTAATATGAAAATAAAACCAAGCTTTTGCCATTGGAATTTACATCTTTTAAATAATTTTTAAATGACTGCAGACTTTATTGGTAATTTATATTAGTGTTAATATGCTAAGTGTTATTTTCTTAGTTTATAGTTATAGTTTCTAAGAAAAATGTTAATAGATGATATTGGCTACAATTCGGGGTTTTTTGTATAGTTATATGTCAATAATGTCGATTTCATTATTGTTATGACAGTCAGATGAAGTGGACACGTAGGTAGATTTATATCCAGTTAAGTTTTGAAGAAAATATTATTTATTAATTTATTATTATTAAGATCAAGGACCATTTGCCTAGACTTTTGTTCTTTTAGGTTAGAAGAGATCTTGATATTTCTGCTGCCATTATTTAAGTTTTAGTGAATAAATGGTCACTGATTTATGTATTCATAAACTTCAGTGAAATATGAACTTTGGAACAATGATCCTCATGTGTAACTATAAACTTCAGCCCTTTATGGAAAAAGAAAATGCATTCGACCTCTTTATAGATTATTTCAACCCAATATTTTAATTTACTTTGCTCTATACCTCTGTATCATTAACCATCGATACTAGTTTGCTAGAGTATCCATAAATAAATTAGCACAAATTGGGTTGTTTACACAGCAGAATATCAAGTCTCATGATTTCCAAAGCTAGAAATACACATTGCATGCTTTCTTGGCATGGTTGTTTTCTTCTGAAGACTGTAAAGGATGGCTCTATTCTAAGACTATGTACTTAGTTTGCTTTCTAAGACTTTTAACATTATTTTAGGTGTTATTTCTGTGTCCAAATTTCAATTTTTAGTAAAAGGACACCAATTACATTATATTACTGCTAATGACTTCATTTCAACTTGATTTTAGATGTAAAATTCTGTTTCCACACAAGGCAAGGGTACTGCTGTATACGAATTTGAGCAGATATAATTTAACCCTTAGTGCTTTTGCCGTCTAGTTTCCTAAAACACTAGAAGTGTAAAGGGAGAAAGATTATCCCTTAAATCTATCTTCTACTTGTTAAAAATACTTTTTCTTTGCAGAGCTGTGATAAGTTGTCTTTTATCTACACTTCAAAAATAATTTTAAAATTTGTTTATGCACTTCCCAATTTTATTAAAATTCTTAAATTCAAGTTCTTGGCCAGCCATTATGCTAGCTCCACTGCCATTCTTAGAACCTGAGTCCTTTGAGAGTAAAGTGCTGTAGTTAACCAATTTTCTAACTTCTCTCCTCTTATTCCTCATCTCACGCAGTTTCTACTGTCCTTGTTTCACCAAAACTATTCTGAAAAGAGTTGGTCCTGCAAAATATAAATAAATAAGAAAGACATTTTTCTTTTCGAATTTCTCATCTCTGTCATTTTTAAATTATTTATCATTCTTTCCTTGAACTTTTTGCCCCATGTTCTACTTTTCTATTACTTCTCATAATTGTTTTCTTATCTAAAATATTGACTTTCACCCGCCCCCTCCCTTCGGTCACGTCCTCACTACAAGTAGACTTGCTATTTAACATAATTTAAACTCTTATTTTAAGTAACATCCATGATCTTCTGACCTCAGAATGGTGTCACCAGATCTGAATATGTAACATATTAATTCTACACTTAGACATTTAGAACTCTATAGGTTTTATAAAATCAATATGTAAAAGATAGCACACTGATAATATTTCCATACTTCTTCCCAAAATTTTTCATATAGTTATCATATATGAGTATGATAACAATTAATTTATTTAATTTATTTAAGTTATGACTCTTGCTCATTATAACTCCCAAGGTAAGAGAAACTGAAGTAATTTGGTATTTTTCTAAACACTGTATTTTATCTACCCACTAGCTATTAAAATATAACTTTTTATATCAATATCATAGATTATCTATACTCACCATGTCAGAGCCATATATGTCGAATTGACATTGACCTTTTTGTGGGGTACACAGGTATCACTAATTACCTAAAGGAAATTTATTTTATAGTCCAAACAACTAAATAAAGACTGCAATTCATTATGGATGTCAGATACAGAACTGGTCCTCTATAGCATCCAAATGTAACTATAAACATTTGTACGACTAACATAAAAAGCATACAAATTTTGCACAGTAGAGGAGTAAGAAATTAAATTATCACTAAATATTTACTAAATTTTTAATGAAAATATTTCTATTAGAGAACATATATAACAGTATATAAAATTATAGAACAAATAGAATTCAGTGCAATATGATTATTATATTTTTCCTATTTTGAATTTTCAGTATTTAATAAAATTACCAATCTATATCTTCAAGACCATGTAAAAAGTAGATATTGTATTTAATGTGGTATTTTTCTTTTCTAATCTGAACAAGAAAAAATTGTAGAAAAATACTATGTATTTTCAAACTCAGCTATATGTAATCATTTAGTCCTTACATTTTGTTCTTTAAGAACAGAAAGATTCATCAAAGCTGGACTATAAAAGATATTTTCATTTTATTTTAAATGTATTTGCAATTACAAGTAATAATTGATAAATATATATATGGCACAATGCGATATTATGATCTATACTCACTGCAGTTCGATTCAAACTAATTAATATATAAATTATCTGATTGACTTACATTTTTGGCATCGAAACCATTAAAAATATTTTTCTTTGAGCAAGTTTAAATTGTTGTTAGCAGTGGTCACTGTGCAGTTCAGTAGATCATGAAGACTTATTGCTTCCCACTAACTGAAATTTTATAATTTTTGATCAGCCTCTTCTCTCCCCCAACCCTCCATTACTACCTCTCCCCCTGAGAATTCTATAACTACCTTTCCACTCTCAGTTTGGATGAGATCAGATTTTTTTAGATTTCTCAATGAGATTATATAGTATTTCCAATTTCTGTTGTTTGTGCTTTTACTTAGCACAATGTCCTCTAGTGCAAAATCCTTTTAAATGTCCTTGTTTTTCTTTTAATCTCGTACTATGATTTACACACGTGCCTCCCACAGTTCCATGTGTTAAAGGTTGCCTCCAGGAGGTGGTTGCAGAAGGTGCTAGAATCTTCAGGAAGAGGATATGGTACAAGCTGCTTGGGTTACTGTGGCAGACCCCACGGGGGAATAGGGAACCCTGATCTTTTCATGGTTCTCTCTTTTCCTCCCAAATGATGGGGTGAGGGCTTTTGCTTTATCACACACTCCCACCCCATGATGTTCAGCCCCACAACAAGCCCAAGGGAACGAGACCAAGTAGTCATGGACAGGAAGCCCCAAAACTGTGAAGGGCAATAAATCTCTTCTTACTATGAATGAGTTATTTCAACTATTACACTACTATGATGAAAAGCTAGCACACTATACAAAGCACTTTACAAACAGATGTAAAACTAATGTTGAGTAAAACTTACTTATTGCTCAATTATGTGTGCCTTTATTTGATCTCACTGAATTTTTCTATACAAAATATGAGTTTTATGTATATTTCAATTTAATTCAAAACCACTATTCTTTTTCCTTAAGGAATGGTGAGTAAATATACTTTAGTACATATTGTATAAGTTGTAATATTTATCATTATGAGTATTCATAATGTAGAATATTAAATTAGAACCTTTTTGATAAGTATAGACAAGTATAGCATTCTTTGATATCTTAGATGTACCATTGGAGTCCTACATATTATTCAGTTTTTAAAACAATTTTTGTATAGTTTGGAGGAAGTGACATTCACATACAATGGTTTTTTCTATATGTATGTTCACTTTGAGAAATGTATCCTAGGTAAAACATTTGTTTTGGAAACGTTTTATTTTATGATACTCTTAAAATGACATGCAAATGCATTAAGGATATGCATACATAATTTATCTGGTGCAATTCTGAGTTTCAGTTCTGGAAGAAAAACAAAGAAAACCAAAATGGAAATAAAGTTCAATCTGATCACTCAGCAACTTTACAAAGTAATTTAAAATTTTCTTAACTTCTGTTAACTTTTAGAACCTACTTTCTCTTTTTTAACTTATCCATCTCTCAAGAATGAACATGATGGAGAAAGTAATGACATCATATATAACATATTTTTTGTCATGACTCTTATTAGAGATGACTCTAATATTACAGTGACAAAGCACAGGGAGGTGTGTATGAGAAACAAGAACCTACACTTGTGTGTGTGCAGATACATGGTGTGTACATGTGTGAATGTGTTTGTACAGTGTGGGGTGTTTTTTAAAAATCCACATGCAGAAAATAACTTTTAGAGAACAGCAGGAGAAGAGCTATCTTAAGTAGTATTATAGGGCATAGACTTAAATTTGACTATCCACCCAGAAAACTATTATAATTTTTCTTAGTATGTTTGTTCATTTCTGGGTTATGTTAGTTGAAATCAATATTATTTATGCAGAGCATGCTGGACTATAAGTATTACTTATGAGTATATAGTGTAAATCCCAGAGAGAAAGCAAAGTAATGATGAACTGCAGAGCTGTAAGAAGATACTATAAATGCAGTTTTTCTTCCTCCAAAACAATGAAACTGGGATCCATGTCAATATTCTACTTTGTAAATAGTAATAAAGAATTATTCAACATTGAAATTTAAATCTGATAGAGAAATTTTGCATCAACTTACAATATGCCCTTTTTCTTGTCATATAACTAGAATGAAGTAACTGTTACAGCTAATTTTAGAAAAAATATATGTGAATAGTACTGGAAGATTTCAATGAGAGTTTTTACAATGTAGTGTAGTTTTTACAATGTAGTGACAAATAAAACCTATAAATCCTTCATTAAGGTATAGACTATAAGATTTGATGATGAACTGATTGAATGTGCTGGCATAGATAATTTTAGATGTAGTATATTATTTTAAAAAGGGATTATGACAGAGAAATTGTACAAGTGTCCATCTCAGCATTGACCGGGGGGGAATGATACGTTAGCCCATGGTCTTCGAGTACACTGATCTAACACACTAAATGAAAAATACATATATTTCTTTGAATACCACCAAAGCTATGTTATTCTACTTGACTTTTTAAATTTCCATGTAATGAACATTTAAGACTTTATGAATATGAATTTACTGCAAGTAATATAACCATATGTAGTGATTGTACTGATCATTGCATGAACAGTATTCTGGTACATCTAAGTTTTATTATGGATATTTCCATAAGCAGCCTCATGAGTCTGAGTTGTGTGGGTGCATGCTGATGGATCTTACCACATCAGGCTGCTGCGAGTACAAGCTAGAGACACAAGAATCAGAGTTGCAGTAATTCTACAAAACAAACAAACAAACAAACCCCAGAGAAAACAAAACAAAAGAAAACAAATCTCAATTTGTGAGATCTGACAAACGGTCTGCCTGATGTTTGGAGAGCTTTTTTCATACTTTCATTTTTAGTTTAAATTTAATGGAAAGAAATTTAGAGTAGTCACTTCAAAACATTGCCAAACCCTGAAAGATGTGTTCATGAAAAGATTTCTTCTTTATCTATATTTTGATGAATTTAACGGTGACTTGTCACTCTTTTGTCTATCACACTATTGAAGTTTCCATAAAATAAAAGCAACTAATAAAAAGGGGGAAATAACAGGGGATTTAGCTTAGCACCAGAGAGTTTTCATAGCACATATGAGGGCCTGGGCTCAAACCCTAACACTGAAAAGAAAATCATCGGAGGGGTAAGGAGTAGAATACTTGGCTTAGGTACATTTCATGACATTATTTTTTCCTGTGCTTTTATAAATTCACAACTTTTTATTTTATTGAATTGATAATTTTAAATAGCTATGTAGTAACATCATAAAAGTTTGATAAACAATTTTATGAAATTTCTGCAAATTAGGAGAAAATTGTACTACAAACATTTCTCCTTGAAGAAACACTAAATTAAGATATCCAACATATTTTTCTCCTACTTGGCAATCTCCAAAATGTGTGCTAGTCCATAAGTAACCTACACTTAAAATAATGAGAGCTGGCAACATCCATATGTAACACCGTAAAAGGTAGGAAAATGACATCAATACTGCTTAAGTAAGATGTGATGTGTGCAGAGGCTCACATCTGAAATCCTAGGCTGAGACAGGCAAATCTCTGTAGTCTGAGAATTCAAAGCCAGATTCAGCAACAAAGTGAGACTCTGTCTCTAAAAAACTAAAAACTATGTGTAACTGATGGTTTATTGCTATCCTGAAGTGAATCAATGTATAAATTCATTTTTGCAACTGGCTTTTGTTTAGTAAAAGCCTACCTCCATCTCCATCGATCTGATAACCTATGACAGTTATGAGCATAAAGTACTGAATCTGAAAAAATAATGATGCAGTTTACTTTTCACTGTGTCTATTAAGTTTTAGAAGAGCAGAAGTAAATATTTTTGTCATGTAATGAGCACTTCATCAAAAAACCAAAATATCCAATTTTGCAATGATGCTTGTTATACAGTGAATTAGAGTTTTGCACAATTATGTTTGATGTTACATACATGTTCTCACTGAGAACTACTGATTAAATTGCTTAATTTGAACAACTGTCAACCTGAAATTTGAAGATATTATGACTTAAGAGAATTTCTATTTCTTCTATAGTCATATTGATATCACTGTACCTCCTTTCTCAACACTTCACACATGAAATTACCAGAAAAGTAAAAACCATAAAAGATGATAAAGAATGATTGGTCAAAGTTTCCTATTGTCTTTTAAAAGCACATTTTCAAGTATATGCTTTGTTGACCTTAAAGGCATTTTTGCTTCAAGAAAGTAGGTTTATTATTAGTCTATTATGAAATACAGAATTTGTAGTATCTTTAAATCTTGATTAAAATCATAGTTCTAATAATAAAATTTATTAATGAAATCAGAAAGGTTTCATTACCAATTGTTTTGGTAATTTAATGGTACTTTTAATTATCAAGATGACAGTATTTCAACCAATCAACAGGCACTGTTGTTATAACCTTGAAAAAAATCAGTATTTGTTATTGATTAACAGCTGGTGGTCAATGTAATACCAGCTGAATTAAATCAGCATGGTGCTGAGTGTAGATGGCTAACGTGAGGAAAGTTGCCAGCATAGAGATGTGGAGAAGAAGAGTGAGGCATTGAGGTTTTCCCTCAGTGTTGCTGTTTGGAGCTGCTGGTTCTCCTGAAGGAGCTTGTCATGACTAGCTTCCTCAGTGTGAGTTCAACCATTATCATCAGAGGTGCTCGGGACCTTCCTGGTGAAAGCACCTGTGGTTCACTTTAGGGGAGCTCTTGTCCTTGGGCATCGCTTCCTGGCTCTGGAGGGGAAAATGTGTGCTGTTTAATCTCCAGGACACACATGTCATACTGGTTTTCTGGCATGTACTCCACTGTTGTTACAGTCAGAGGAGCTCGGCACCTCTGTGTCACTGAGGATGGCTGTGGTACTTTTCAGGGCAGTCCTGGTTCTTATTTTGAGCATGACTTCTCTGCTTCCACATAAAACCTTCAACCTATGTTCATAGCTCCTTCACTTCGCTGGCATAGACTTTCTAGCTTCCACCGCTGACCTTTGAGCCTTCCTAGTGCAGATCTGTAAAAGAGACTGGCACGAGACCTTCTTGTGGTCTCTAGACTTCAAGCTGGACTCGTGGGAGCATTGTCATGAGTTCTGGGTCTTCATCTGGACTCATGAAGGACATTGCTGTGGGATCCAGGCCCTTAGCTGAATATTTTGTGTCTTTGTTGTGGACAGATTTCCTGCACTTTCTTGTGTTTAACTCTGGGTGACAATCATAAAATAATATTATAAATTATGTGTTCTGATTCTCATTGTTGTCCTTACAATCCCTGACTACACCAATATTTAAATAGTGATGGGGGTTATACTGTCTAAAATCAGAAAGTATCCAAACAAAAACCTTAAAAATATTTTTGTCCTTTTTGCATGTCTATGATGTATTTGGGAATAATGGAAACACAAGCAAAGGAAACATGTGTTACTGATGATTTCAAATTCTTAAAAGACAATCCATATATCTACTTTTAAATGAATCTCTTACAACATTTTCTGTTGACATAAACATTCCCAGTTACCACTGACCCATAATGTTATCAATAGAGCTGGTTATCTCAACTATAAATACATGGTTTCTAAATACTAGACACTTAGCTTTTGAAAACTTTCTAAAGCTAAAAGACAAATTACAATAATTAATCTGTCTTTTCTAATTTAAGATTTTCTTCTTTCAAGAGTCCCATATTGTAATCATAGAACATTTTCCACAGATTTACAGATTTTTTGAATTCTATTAAAGTTTTCTAAGACAAGTACATTTTATTGCTTTTCTGCCTTACTCTAACATGTCATTCCTGAAGCTGTCACATGCACATAATATAGAAATTAGATACAGCGGCATACCTGCTGGTGACAGCCTGCGTATCCACACAGCGCTCACAGTGACGTCTGCACAATTGCTACCTCATCTATTCCTCAATTAATGCAATCGGGGCAGTGTATAATTCCCAGTGCACCAATCACTGAGAACTGTACCTTTCACCTGTCTTTTCCTTGCTAAAAATTAATCGAGTGCTCTTCCCTTATTCAACATATTTGCATAAATTTCCATATTGCAGCCCTCTGTAGTTTGCTTCCTGTCACTTTTTCCTAAGGGGGTGACTATAAGTGACTTTCCCTTATTAAAACAAAACACAAATGTTTTTGTTAAAAACATACTTTTAAATCTTGAATTAATTTTAACTCATAGTAGTGTCCTGTGCATTTGAGATAGGGTACTTGGAAATCCCAGGGATAAGTAGCACATTAAAGCAAGGTATCATTTTAAAGAAGTAGACTCTAAACTTCGTATTTACATGTCTGAAGTTTTCCAGTTTTCTCAATTATCTTCACATTGTGCTCTATTTTAAGAAAACAAAGAGAATGTTTTGCATATTCTGTAGTCAAACACCCGCTTTGCTTCACTTTTAGAGACAAGCTGGGAAAAATATGTTTAAATCCTTGAAAAAAAATCTTACCTCTCTAAAGAATTGATTTATTTGAATTTTAAGAATATTTACATTTGAATCCTGTAATTATAAAGTTTTACATATTAATGACATAAATCTTATTTTACACAGTACTATATTTTATTTAAAAGAATGCAATATGTTTAAAAGCTGAGTTGTCCATTTTAAATTTATATACCAAAAGCTGGGGTTTTTCCAAAGATGGCAGACCCACAGGTAGCAGGCTATGGAGCCTTTCTGAGAGAGACAGCTCAAATATCAGAATAGAACACCCAGGAGAAACGCAAACAGAGGGAGACGGATTCTCTCAACCCAGGAAGAAACTGAAGTGAAAGAAACTGCTCGAATATGAGGTGCTGGGGCTACCATAAGAGAAGCTAAGATCGGCAAGTACGGTGCCGAGCCAGCTGAATTTGTGCCCAAGACCGACCTGACCCACCGAACCATGCCGATGCTACTGGCTTCAGCGGCCGGAGTGTGGAGCTGAACAGCCCTGAGTGCAGCTCGCCCAGAGGTACCGTGAATTCGCCGCAGCTGTGCTGAAGTCTGAGGTCGGGGAGCCCAGCAGTTCTCGGAGATCGGCGTCAACATGTGGTGATGGGAATAAGACCCTCCCATGGGAAAGGAACAACCAACTGGAAGACATGTTGGCTTTGGGCAGGGCAGCCCTAACTCCATAAGGAAGTGGCTTCAGTTGGTTGCTCCCCTAGCCAAGCAGATTGGTGGGATATGCTTGGACTGGGCCACAGCTCTGGCAGGGAACCAGTGGGTCCTACAAACTAATTCCCAAAGCACGTGGTGCACACTGATGCAGTGAAGGCCCACAAAGGCTGACTGCCCCAGAGGGGAGGAGCCAGCACACACTACCCTTGCTTGAACTGATAGCCGATGGAAGAGGGCAGAAGCTCCTACCCTGCACGCTCTAGAGGAACTAACCAACAAGAAAAGGGGCTGGGAATTGCACTATACACTTGTATGGAAGGAACCAAAACCATGACGAGAGAGAGAAATAAGAAAAAACTCCCAGCCCCCAACAGTGGGAGTATTGATCCAGGATGGGTAAACACAAAAGAGATTGAGGGCAGCAAACACACAACATCAAACAGTGTCAGCAGACATAAAGAGATATCTTCGGGACCTCATAAACGAGATCAAAACTGAAATATTAATCCAAATTAAATAAGAGATATGTAGATTAATAAAAGAAAGACTGGACACCTCTCAAGAAGACACAGAAAGAAGAATGGAGGAACACAAAAGGAGAGAAATGTTCACTGAAGAACATAAAGCAAACCTAGAATTCATGAAGCAGATTCAAAGAGATTACCAGCAAACTAAAGACTCCATAGAAAGCTGGCAAACTGCTTGAAAGAAACCAAAGATAGACTATCAAAAATGGAACACAGGCTTGCAATGTGCGGTCATGAAAAGGAAGATCTCTTAAAAGTAACAAGGAAGCAGGCAGTAAAGATACAAAGACTGGAAGATGACAAGAGGATCTATAACTTAAGAATAAAGTATGTGAATGAAGAAGCAGGAATCAAACCAGAGGAATTACAAAGGCTATTCACAGCAATTATTAAGGAAAATTTCCCAAGCATAGAAAAAAGAAATGATATGCAGAGGTATGAAGCATACAGAACTCC